>CM035426.1:130720931-130725931 GCA_020310875.1 Ceratopteris richardii | reverse complement strand
TTGTTTGGGGGCTTCACTAAAGAAAGAAGTGAGCCCTAAGTTTATTTGAGTTCACTTTTATAGGACCTGGCCAAGTTCACATTGAACTTGGCCAAAAGAATAAATAATGAGTACATTAAGCCTTATAAAAGGCCTATACAAATGTGTACAAATAAGGGGGTCATTTAGGACCTTTACCCCAACAACCTCCCACTTAAAGGCATAAATGACGCCTTTAAGCTACGTGACTCCCACCATCTGTATACATAGCTCATGTTGTGCTTTAGACAAGCACTTAGTGAGAACATCTGCAGGATTCTGTGATGTATGAACCTTAACAAGTGTGATAAGGCCATCCTCAAGCACTTCTCGAATGAAGTGATATCGCACATCAATATGCTTAGTGCGTGCATGAAACATGGCATTCTTTGCCAAACATATGGCACTCTGGCTATCACAGCCAAGCATAGGTGCCTTGTTTGACAAGCCAAACTCACTGCATAATCGTGCCAGCCATATGGCTTCCTTGGAAGCCTCAGTGGCTGAAATGTATTCAGCCTCTGTAGTGGACAAAACAACAATCTTTTGCAGCCTTGAGCACCATGAAACAGCACCTCCTGCAAAAGTGAATATGTATCCACTTGTGGATTTACGTGTATCCACATCACCAGCCATGTCATGTCAGAGTCACAAAAGCCTTTCAGCTCCAATGGGTCTTTGCCATAGCAAATGCATTTATTTTTGGTCCTCTTTAAGTACCTCAAAATGGACTTTATTGCTTTCCAATGAGCTTTGCCTGGATTGGCCATAAACCGGCTCACAACTCCCACTGAATGGGCAATGGCCGGCCTAGTTGCAACCATAGCATACATAAGTGAGCCACAAGCTGAAGCATAAGGCACATTTTGCATGTCATTGATTGCTTCTTGTGTTTTGGGACAATCTTCCTTGGAAACTTTAACATGTGGCTGCAATGGCACTCCAAGAGGCTTTGCATCAGCCATGTTAAATCTGTCCAGCACCTTTTCAATGTATTTTTCCTGCGACAAATACAATATGTGCTGGTCCCTTTGTCTTCTAATCCTCACTCCAAGGACATGCTCTGCTGCCCCAAGGTCTTTCATTGAGAAAGCAGATTTCAGCTTCTGTTTAAGAGCATCAATGGTGTCTCTTTTCTTACCAGCAATCAGCAAATCGTCAACATATAAGGCAAGAATAATAGGGCTGCCATCTACATCAGTTTTCGTATACAAACAGTGATCAGCATGGCTTCTTTTATACCCTTGAGCATGAAAGCATCAAACTTCTTGTACCATTGTCTAGAAGCTTGTTTCAGCCCATACAAGCTTCTATTGAGCTTACATACCAAATGTTCCTTTCCAGGAATAACAAACCCCTCTGGCTGTTTCATGTAAAGCTCTTCATCAACATCACCATGCAAGAAAGCTGTATGTACATCCATTTGGTCTAATTCCAAATCAAGAGCAGCTACTATTGCAAATAACACTCGCAAAGTGGTCATCTTCACCACAGGAGAGAATACTTCTTGGAAATCTATGCCTTTGGTCTGGGCATATCCCTTTGCAACCAGCCTTGCTTTGTACTTGGGTTTTCCATCAACTGTTTTGATTTTATACACCCATTTGTTAGGAATGGCTTTCCTTTCTTTGGGTAATTCAACCAAATCCCAAGTATCATTAGCATGCAAAGCTTTATTCTCTTCCTGCATAGCAAGCTCCCACTTGCTGCTGTGTTCACATGCCTTTGCCTCTTTGTATGTGAGAGGCTCACCTTCATCTGTCAACAAAATGTAATGCAATGAAGGATCAAATCTACTCACATTCCTTCTAAGACGAGTAGATCTTCTCACCCAATGATCCACATTGTCAAGCAATGGGTCTACATCAGGTGGTATGATCAAATCATTATTATTAGGCTGCTGTCCATTGTTTCCAGCACCATTTTCAGCATTATTATTCGGCTGCATATTCCCTTCAGGAGCCTCATTTTGCTGTCCAACATCTTCTGGCTCAAAAACCACTGGATCGTCAACATTTTCAGTCCTTTGTGGTGCATCCTGAGGGTCAAAATTGGACCTAACAGGTGGCTGGTCATTCTGAAATCTTACCCTTTTATGGTTATCTTTTGAGGCACAATTGTTTTGAAGCAGCCTTGCCTCATTAAAAACAACATCCCGGCTGCGTACGACCTTCTTGAGCTGAGGTATCCAAATCCTGTAGTCCATTTCACCTTCTTCACCATATCCCATGAAGAGGCCTTTAATGGACTTAGCATCAAGCTTGTTTCTCAGCTCAAGCCTTATATGCACAAACGCCTCGCAGCCAAAGACACGTAAGTGATCATATGAAGCAGGTTTGCCAGACCAAACCTCTTCAGGGATGTCACCTTTTAAAGACATGTGAGGGGATCTATTGCACACATGTACTGCAGTTTTGAGTGCCTCTCCCCAAAATCCATGAGGGAGATTAGCTGTGGAAAGCATGCATCTCACCCTCTCACAAAGTGTCCTATTGTAAACGTTCAGCCACACCATTAGAAGAGGGGCTGTATGGAACAGTAAGCTCCCTCTTAATGCCCAAATTTTCACAAAATTTCTGAAATTCAGCACTTGTATACTCACCACCATTGTCCGTACGCAAGCATTTCAGCTTTCTACCTGTTTGGGTGGTCACAAATGCATGAAAACGCTTAAACGCAGCAAATGCTTCATCCTTTGATTTAAGCAATTGAACCCAAATTTTTTTAGAAAAATCATCAACAAAGGAGATGAAATATAAAGCACCCCCCATAGATTTGGTGGGCATGCTACATACATCAGAATGAACAAGATCAAGTACACAAGACTTACGAGACACACCAGAATAAAAGGAATGTTTTACTTGCTTTCCATATTGACATTCATTACAAAAGTCAAGCTTTGTGCCTTTAGCATCAAGCTTCTTTAAGTTACAAAGCCTAGTGAGACCCTTTTGGCTCATATGGCCAAGTCTCTTATGCCACAACTCCATATGGGAGTGAACTTCAGCCAAAGCAATGAACTTGCCTGATAAGGCCTTTCCATGCAAGCAATAGAGAGTTCCCTTCTTTGTGCCTTTCACAATCAGCCTTGAACCTTTAGTCATTTTCCATGATCCTTTCTCAAAGAGAATGCTATAACCATGCAAATCCATTTGACCCACAGAAAGCAAGCTCTTCTTGATCTCTGGTACATAACGCACATTATGCAAGACCAGCTCATTAGTGCCATTTGTAGCGAAATGCACTGTGCCAATACCCTCAATGAAACATGCATGATTGTTTCCAAGGTATACATGGCCATGGCTGCCTGCAATAAAAGTAGAAAAGCACTCCTTGATAGGAGTCACATGGAATGAAGCACCAGAATCTACTATCCAAGTCTGGGCCAATGCATCATTGACGGTCAGCAAAGCATCTATGACATCACTCTTAGTGATTGACATGTCCTGTGCATGAACATTTAGAGAAGGATCAAATGCATTAGTGTCATCAGCTGAGAAAGTAGCGCATAAAATGTCCTCTGCATCTGACAGCTCCTCTATGACTACACTAGAAGCCACATTGGCCTTCTCACTCCTTGTCCTTTTGGCTGTCTTGTGCATCAGTCTTGTCTTCTTTCCTGTCCTTCTTCTTATCTCCAGAATTCTTCTTCCTATCAAGCTCTGCTTTGTAATAGCGGCAATCGGGTTTCTTGTGACCTTTCCTTCCACACTGATAGCATGTCACATCATTGCTTTTGCCTTTGCTGCTATTCCCCCTTTCCCTGCTTTTACTCTTATTCCTCTGTGCATAATTACTCTTCTTATCTGTCCTGCCTCTAACCATGTTGGCTGAGCTTCCTCCTTCTCCATATGCTTTTCTCATGATCTCTTCATTAAGAATAGAACCCCTAACACCAGCAAAAGTCAAGTTGGGGTTATTGGACAATGAGACTACCAATGTCTCCCAAGAGTCAGGCAATGTCATAAGCAAGAAAATGGCTTTAAGCTTATCATCGAAAGGAGGCATTCCTGAGTCCTGCAACTGTGACAAAGTACCTATAAACGATGACAAGTGTTCAGCTGCACTCTTGGACTCATCAAGCTGCATGCCAACAAGCTTCCGCATCAGGTGTACTTGGTTAACAGGCGTAGTATTTTCATACGTCGCCTTGAGTTTTGCCCATAACTCAAAAGCAGTGGTCAAACCTTTGAGATCTACTAGAATCTCATCGGATACAACCATCTTAATGTATATAATGGTCTTCTTGTTCAAAGTAAACCATGCATCTTTTGACATGTCCTCTGGTTTCTCTTCCTCCAATGCCCTGTCACAATCCTTCAAGAAGAGGATTCCCTGAATTCTCTCCTTCCATAAGTCAAAACCTTTTCCCTCAAACCGTCGAATCTCAAATAGATTCTTCACATCTGAGGAGGATGACGCCATAGTTGCACAATGAAAAAAAAACTGCTTGAATTTTGGGCAAATGCACCAAAATCAAAGTGAAGCCTCCAAAAATGATGCACTACAGTTCCAAACGGTCACAGGAGCAATTTGGGACAAAAATGGGGTGATTCTGGGCACAAAACTGATCTCTGAATTTTCTGCGCAGAGAATTTCAGAAACTCAATTTATGCTCAAAAACAACTAATTTTGTTGTTTTTAACCTCAAAGAATGTACATAAGGCTAATACTCAGCCTTTAGATGCACGTAGGAGCAAAAGCCCCAATTTTTGCCATTGTTTTACAAGAAATTATGGCAAAATACTCCACAACTTCTCATACATAGGTTAATTTTGCTGAAACTATAGAAATTACAGCAAAATGTATCTCCCACTATGTGTGCTCAGCCAATTGAGAGTGAGAACACCTGCAAAAACTCAGAAATTTGCTGGAAAATCTGATATTTTGCTGAAAAACACCTGTTCTTGCTCGAAACTTTGAGATTTTGCTGAAAAACACCTGTTCTTCGCGATAAAATCAGAGAAAAATCACTTTCTTCG
>CM035426.1:129748431-130035931 GCA_020310875.1 Ceratopteris richardii | reverse complement strand
ATTAAATATATAAAAATAGGATTAATTAAGGAAAAATCTGAATATATAAATAAATATATATATAAAATAGGATTTTAGGTTTTAAGGATTAGGATTAGGGTTTTAGGTTTTTGGAATTAGGATAAGGGTTTTAGGGTTTAAGGAAAAAATCTGAATATATATATATATATATATATATATATATATATATATATATATATATATATATATATATATATATATATATATATATATATATATATATATATATATATATATATATAGGGTTTTAGGTTTTTAGGATTAGGATTAGGGTTTTAAGGTTTTAAGATTTAAGGAAAAAATTTGAATAAATAAATAAATATATATTTAAAATAGGATAATTATATAGATAAATAAATATAAAAAGTATTAGTGTTTTAAATCATTTAATTAAATATATATAATATAATATATATATAAGTAAATATATAAAAATAGGATTAATTAAGAAAAAATCTGAATATATAAATAAATATATATATAAAATAGGGTTTTAGGGTTTTAGGATTAGGATTAGGGTTTTAGGATTAGGGTTTTAGGTTTTTAGGATTAGGATTAGGGTTTTAGGGTTTAAGGAAAAAATATGAATAAATAAATAAATATATATACAAAATAGGATTTTAGGTTTTTAGGATTAGCATTAGGGTTTTAGGGTTTTAAGATTTAAGGAAAAAATCTGAATAAATAAATAAATATATATATATATATAATAGGATAACTCTATTAGATAAATAAATATAAAAAAAATTAGTGTTTTAAATAATTTAATTAAATATATAAGAATAGGATTAAGAAAAAATATGAATATATAAATAAATATATATATAAAATAGGGTTTTAGGTTTTTAGGCTTAGGATTAGGGTTTTAGGTTTTTAGGATTAGAATTAGGGTTTTAGGCTTTGAGGGTTTATAAATAAATATATATTTAAAATAGGGTTTTAGGTTTTTAGGATTAGGATTAGAGTTTTAGGGTTTTAAGATTTAAGGAAAAAATATGAAATTATATATATATATATATATATATATATATATATATATATATATATATATATATATATATATATATATATATATATATATATATATATATATATATATATATATATATATATATAATAGGATAATTATATAGATAAATAAATATAAAAAGTACTAATGTTTTAAATAATTTAATTAAATATATATGATTAAATATATTTAGATTAGGGTTTTAGGTTTTTTTAGGTGTTTAAGTATTTAGGTCTTAGTATTTCAGGTTTAAGTCTTTAGGAGTAAGATTTTTAGGTTTAATAAAAAAACAAATGATCTAAAATGTCCATATTGTAGCAGATGGCTTCTTTGGATCTAGAGGAGAGAATGGCATGTCCTTGCACTCAGTGCAAGTATTAAATTTATCAAAAATGACGGATTTGTATTGCACATGTTAGAGAGTATGGATCCTTTGATAGGAGTCGACTAGAAAACCTATGCTACCATTCGCATGGTCACCAAGGTGAGCAGACGGACCCAAACGACATTGCACCGGTAAACTCTCGTGGACAAAAGAGAACAAAGAAGGACTTAGATGTACAAGCAATTACTAATCATATTATACAAAATGAACATATGGAAGAGATGCTTGAAGCATTTTATTAGATGGACGAAGATCATGATGGTGGAGAAGATGTCGAGAGTTTCATGGATACAACAAAATTTCCACGATCAGAAGTCGATGAAGAATATGAAAACATGCGAAGACTAGCTCGTTTACCACTTTACAATGGAGCAAAGATATCTGTACTACGTGCGTTACTCGCGACGCTCAATCTGCAATCCATTTATGGATGGTCAGATAGTAGTGTCACTGAATTCTTCAGGTAAGTGGAGAACAAATTGGCTTTCATTGTTGTATCAAAATAACTTTATTTACTAATATCGTTTTAATTGCTTATTGCAGGCTTCTTAAAGATCAATTTTTGCCAGAGGGCAATGACATGCCTCCAACACATGGAGATGCAAAAAAACTTTTACAGTCCATTGGAATGGATTATACTAAAATTCATGCTTGTCCAAATGATTGCATTCTCTTTTGGAATGAATATGAGCATCTCCACGTATGTCCAAAGTGTGGAGCAAATAGATTTAGAGAAGATCTTGTAGGCGAAGCAATCCTCGCAAAGGTTCTTCACCACTTTCCTATCATTCCACGAATTAAGAACATGTTTAGATGCAAATCTATAGCTCAATTAATGTCATGGCATACAAAGAGCAGGTCTACAGATGGTGTAATGAGAGTGCTTGCTGACTCTGATGCTTGGAAGCACATAGATAGTAAGTGGCCAGAGTTTGCCAGTGAGCCTCGGTCCATACGTTTAGGCCATTTGGTTTACACAGTTCTTCATGGAGCACATGGCCTATATGTTTGGTAAATTATAACATCCCACCATGGCTAGCCACAAAGAAAGGTCATTTATTATTAGCTCTTATTGTACCAGGTAAGTATAAGGTAAAAAACATGGATGTATATCTTGTACCACTTGTGGAAGAACTGTGCATTTTATGGGATGGGATTACTGTGCGTGACATGTCTCAACCTATAAGAAAATGAGACGTGCGAGTGCAAGGCATACTTATGTGGATGATGCATGATTGGCCTGGTTATGGTGAATGTTTAGCTTTATTGATTTCAGGTTACCATGCTTGTCCCTTATGCGGACCACGACTCGAAGCACTCTATTCCAAAGCACTACGTAAAACTATCTATGAAGGACACCATAGATATTTTCCTGATGGACATGTTTTATGTGAAG
Organism: Ceratopteris richardii; assembly: GCA_020310875.1. Classification (NCBI taxonomy): domain Eukaryota; kingdom Viridiplantae; phylum Streptophyta; class Polypodiopsida; order Polypodiales; family Pteridaceae; genus Ceratopteris; species Ceratopteris richardii. The sequence continues at coordinate 130,033,120 of CM035426.1, read as the reverse complement.
GACAAATTGGTTGACAAGCGCAACCCCAAATGAAAGCTAGTGATTGGAAACAACTGTGGGATTCATAAAATTCAGTCACTAGCATGAAGCCATTGTCTATTTTTCATGAACTCCCTCATTGGAGTGAATCGTTGATCAATCATTTGGTATAACCGATGCATATTTTTAAGAATGTGGGAGAGATTCTTTGGAAAACTTTGATCAGAAAGAAAGAACGCAAAGCAAAAAGGGAGGACTTAGAAGAGCGAGGTCGTATGCAAGAGTTGTGGGCAATTACTAAGCCCAATGGAACAGTATCGTTACCAAGAGCTCCTTGGGTGCTTCGCAAGATGGAAGAGCAACAAGTGAAGAAAACAATTTCAGAGTTTCGGACACCTACTGGATGCATGAGGTGTCTAAAGACTGCTTTCATACAAAACAACGATCTTGGAGGGCTCAAGTCTCATGATTGGCACAAGTTTTTACAGTTTGTGCTCCTTGTAGCCCTAAAAGATTGTCTTTCGGAGGATGTACAAAGAACCATTTATAAAATTAGTTCTTTAGTACGCTAGATCTCTTCTAAAGAGATAAATAAAGATAGCATAGAGAGTGTGAAACTCAATGCTATCGAGGCTGTTTGTATGGTAGATAAATACTTTCCCACAAGTATTCTCACTATTCAACTTCATTTACTGGTTCATGTGGTAGATGAAGTTGCAATAGCAGGAACTGTCCATAGTCGATGGATGTTATGAAGACATTAAAAGGGTTTGTTCGACAGAGAGCACGTCCAGAGGGTAGCATGGCAAAGGGATGGCTTGTACAAGAGTCTCTTGTATTCATAACTCAGTTTCTACGTATGTTGGATCCCGAAATGCCTCGTTTATGGAGCGATGATGAAGATGTTCGTCTCGTAGGCGATGAACCACAAGGTAGAGGATTGCAAAGGAAAATGGATGCAGCTTTCAGAGAGAAGGCAATGAAGTTTTGCATAGTTAACTCTGAGCCTATGCAAAAGTGGTTAGAAAGGTATGAGCTTGCCAAGGAAACCAACGCAAAGGAAAGAGCTCAGTTTCGAAAGAATCGTTCCACTCGATTTTTGCCTCTTCCAGAAAGTCTTCGATCTCTTCCACCTTTTCCAACGAGCGGATGGCTAGATATAGTGGTTTCTCAAGCAAAGGCAACGGGTGAATATATCTCTGAAAAAGAAGAAGAACTCGCGAAGGGATGTGATTGGGAGTATACTAAATACGGTGCACTATGGTCTCATGGATGACACTTTTGGATCGCATGAATTGATAAAATAGGTCTACTTTTGATAGTGGGGTGATGGTGAAATTTTTGCAAAAAAGTAGAGCGAGTGCAAGAGATGATAATGCTCAAGAAGGCCATCTAGATTATTGTGGTGTGATTCAAGATATCTTGAAACTATCTTTTAAGAAGTTTGATTATTTTGTTTTTGATGTGAAATGGTTCAAAGTAGTCACCTCATTAGAAACGCAACAGTGAGGCGGGATAAAAGCGGTTTGCTTCAAGCCGACTCCACAAAATTATGGACGGATGAAAGGAATACATTTGTACTTCCCGAACATTGTTTTGTTTTTATACCAGATTCAAAAGAACCAAAGTGGCTATTTGTTTTACAAGTTGCCCCACGTAGTAGACAAATTTGTGAGAATATAGATGTACAAGATAGTCCATCTGTAGTGGACTCAAAGATCCATTTGATAGTCGAGGAGAAAGAGATCATTGTTCAAGAAGAAGAGGTCATTGAAGAAGAGGTCATTGAAGAAGAGGTCATTGTTCGAGAAGACGAAGCAATAGACGATGATCAGGAAGAAACCAGCATAGCAAGCGATTTAGAAGCCATCAATATAGAGATAGATATTCTCGGTGCATCGGATCTTCAAGAGGATGCTAGATTAGAGGAATTTTGAATAAAACACTTGTACGTACTAATTTTTGTTTTTTTTCCTGTTTATTCTCTATATTACCTTTATTATCACATACTAATTATTTGAGTTCTTTTGTTACAGAGCACGATGGGAGACAGTCCTCCAATCACTCCTCATTCCATGACAAAGGAGTAGTTTTTAGAGTTTAACTCTCAGGTACCTCCCGCGTGTATGGCTGCTGCATCACAGTATTGGATTGCTCATGGTAGCAATCCTCCCGGCCTCACTCTTGGCAGCCTCACTCCTGCCTGCCTTACTCCTGCCGGCCTCACTCCTGTCGGTGTCACTCCCGCTGGTGTCACTCCTGCGGGTGGTGCTACTCCTGTAGGAGGTATGTCTCCTAGCTTTGTGACTCCACCACGACCATCTTTTCAGCCATCTCCTACTGGGTCTAGTAGTAGACATGTGCGTTCGACGCCTCAACGCGATACAGGTTCTAGCCCGTCTCGTAGATCGAGGTCACGCTCTGGAGCAGGAGGTTCTAGGAGTGGATCTATAGGTAGGTCTGGAGGAGGCGGCTGTTGTGGAGGCAGTGCGACAGACGTTGTCTCGCCCCCTTCTACTCCTAGGACGAGTACCTCAGATGTAGGTATGCCACATAGTACACCACGTGGAACACCACGTACACCTTGGGGTGCTCATGACCATGATGACTCCAAGGTGTATAGTATCCGAGATGGAGCTCCGATGATGGATGAGGCTGGCAAAGCGATGCATGCAAGTATACGACAGCTTTGCTCCATACAATTTGGACACTCCATCATGCTGAAATGGAGTGAACAGGATAAAGATCGGAAGAATTATATCACACAAACGATTTATCAGGAGTTCCGACCAGTCAATGGACAGTCTCTTGTCAGTTCAGAGTGGATTCTGCACACCGCACGTGAGGTTATGTCCCATTGATGATCAGAGGCTCGTGATGCTTTCAGAGCAGGCTTACCAAATCCTGTATGGTTAGATGCTGAGAAGTGGGATCTGATTTGCGATGAGCACCAGCAGACTCCTGACCGATATCGCCAGCAACAAGATGCCACAGCCACACGTTTAGATACGGTTGGACCATCACATTTGGGCAGCGGCAGATATGACACGATGCGTCATGAGTTTGTAAGTACTATTTCATTTATTGAATTTATTTGTGTTAAGTTTCTCATGTATGTTCCTCTAATGTTTTGTATATTTGTTGCAGGAGCTAGCAATGGGTCGTCCTCCAACACGAACGGAAGAGTCTTACGGATATCAGCACGGATTGACTGCACTATTGGAGGACTTGGAGGGACGCAGTGCGGTCGTTTCATGGGAGCGTTTGCGATGAGGTAATTAATTTATAAACTTGGTTTTTACTTGTTGTTTGTAATTTCATGTGAATTTATCTCACTCCATTAATGTTCTTTGTTGCAGGACTGTTGATATGGAACGTGCTTTGCATGTGTATGACAGTGTGTAGCTCAGTGATGAGTAGCACCTCCTTTAATGTCAATCCGGGAAGACGTGAGGATGGTATGAAGACCTCGAGCAAGTGGCGGCACAAGTGCGTGAGTGAGAAGCACACAAACATGCACACACATACACACACACGCGCACACACGGCAAGACAAAGAGAGAGAATCAATGGAGTGCTTTAGATTACTTTCACAAGCTCTTACAAGTTTGTTTCAATTACAATCTAACCTCAAAAATGAGCTCTCTAGCTCTTTTTATAGTTTTTGACTAGCTTTGTCCCTGTCCAGACCTAGTGTCCGGCCTAGTTAAAAATTAGGTTCCAGGGCTTATTTGAGGGCTCAAACGAAGTCTAAAAATTATGAAAATTGGTACGAGGGTACTTCTAATACTCCTCAAGCTCGAGGACTCCTCGGCTTGCACAAAATGGAGTCTAATCTACCAAAAACGGGATTTACAATGTTTGTGTAGTGATTAAAATCACTTGAGTTGTGCATAATCTATGGGAAAAATGATCTGGCCTTGTTGCCGTATTGTGCATGACTCCTTTGTTGCTTTGTATGCCAACACTCCCCCCCTCCTAGCGTCTGTCGCCCCTGACAGACCTTTGTTCTCGCGGGTGGTCGATGTAATATTGGATGACATTGGTGGCCAGTTCATGTTCTCCTATCCTTAAGCCTCTTGCTAGATCGGCTTCCAATGCCTCCCAATTTATTGCACCGGGGGTCTCTGGTTGCGGGGTGGTGTAGTACTCTGAATACATTGCTTGTTCACAAGCAAACAGTTGAAGCAGATGTGTCGGTTTTGGTGCGAAAATCTCCGAGTGATACTCCCAGAAACCTGATCTGAACATTTCTTCGAAGGTCTGTTTGTAGCAGGCGGGGAGGTATTTGATGCGTGGATGCCAAGCGTAAGCCACACGGATACTGGGGGTGGTGCTCATGTCATACACCAGGTCGTAATTTCCATTGCTAAACCCCGGAAGACGTACCTGTGGTGCGGCTGCATTTCTAAAGGTCTTCAGCACTACTTGCATCATATCTAAGATTTTAAGCATCATTTGCGCTGCTACATCTGGCATGGGCTTCAAGCGCGGCATCCAGTGGCGAATGGTCCCCATCATATATGCTACCGATGGTGGTCCTTGTGGTGGCGCGATGTACGGGTAGTTCAGCCATTCCTTGCATTGCGCATTGTTCTGTACCTTGATATTAAATGCCTTCCACGACCTGCGGCGGGGGACTGGACCGTAGCATGGGTTGTACAGGAGGTGCAACGGCGCGTTGTTCCATGTGCGTAGCATTTCTGGGTAGGTCTCTAAAAGTTTCTGCCGCCATGTTGGTTGACGAATCTTGCCTTTTCGCACCTCTGGAGGAAGGTCTTCGGGTTGAAATTGGGTCGCAAAAGTAGGAATCTGACCCGTGACTCTTTGTATTTCTGCATTATAATCAGCCAAGATAATATAATATGGCCTGTACTGGAGTTCCGATGAGAGAATCAGGCGTCTCGATGACAAGTTCTTGAAGTAGGCTGATTGTAACACAGTCTCCTCTATGACCCTCATGGCCTGATTTTGCACTACGGTGCGCTCTTCATGCGAGGTTCCTATTTCCTCCACTTGTCGTAACCATGGCGGTCGTGGTGCCTCGAACGTGTCCTGCGCTTCTTCTGTTTGTTGGCCTCCTAGGAATGGTTGCGGATCATATTCTTCATCAAACGTTTGTTCCACAGGAATTTGCACAACTTCTTCGTCCGTGGGAGCCTCCGGAGGGGAAGATGGCCTCTCATATTGTAGTAGGCGTGTTTGCAATTCAGTTACCTGTTCCTGGAGATCTTTTATGGCCTCTGCGTTGAGAAGCGAAGCCGCAGAGGGGGTGGTTGGAGGGGCAGCTGTTGGTCCTTGTTGGTGTTCCTGCTTCAGTTGTCCTAGCTCCTCCGATAGCTTATCATGCGCTTCGAGCAGCGTGGCATAATCTTCCAATATAATCTTGATATTATCGGGGGTCACTGCTTGAAACTTGGATGGGCTGATGGGTGCCCCCGGTGTGCTCTCAATAGCTGCCTCCAAGTTCTCTTGATTTTGTATTTGCAGACGTCTGTTCTCTTCCTGAGCAGCCGCAAGATGGCGTTTAAGTAGCGCCATATTTCGCTGAAGTTTTGAGTTGCGTTCCAGCTGTGTCCGTAGGTGACCTTCTACCACCTGCACTGCTTCCTGATCTACGTTCTGTAGCTGTACCTCCAATATATTGTGGGCTTCTTGGAGGGTGTGGAACTGTGTGTGGAGGCGAGTGTTCTCCTCTTCTAGTGCCGCAAGGCGGTGCTGTAGTGTCGCTGAGTGCTTTTGCAGGCGTTCGTTTTGTTGCTGGAGCTGAATGTAATCTGTTCTTAAATTTGATATACACGCCAACATGGTGTCCAATGCATTTCCTATAGATGAGTGTGGGGTGTGTACCGTGGAAGATGCATGGGAAGGGAATTGGGGACGGGAGACAGTGAATGATGTGTCTACGAAAGTTGTGTGTGTGGGTGAAATTGGTGGAGGGGGAATGGGAGGAGGTGAAACCGTGGGTGGAGGTGCCGTGGGCGGTGAAATGTCCATACCTTCAGGAGTGGGTGTTAGTGTGGGGCCTGCCATATATATTGGTATGGTAGGTGGTGTGTGTGTGGAAGTGGTGAATAGATGTGACGTGGGGTGGGGAGCTGTAGAGGCAGGGAATGGTTGAGAGCCTGGTTGAAAAGCTCTAGCAAAAATGTCCTGGAGGGATTGTAGAAATGGGGAAAGGGATATCGGGGGTTGGGGTCGTAAATTTGAGAAGGGTGGAAAGGGTTGCGTGGTAGTAGGGAAGCCCATGAATGTGGATCTGGGGTCAGGGTGGCCCGTGGCTGAAGGCATTGGGGATGGTTGTCCTAGGGCAGGCTCGGGAAGGGTTTCAGTGGGTTGTGTGGTGATGGGGTTTGCGTCAAAGATCGGGTTATCAGTGGTAGAGAATAGGGTGGCACTAGAGATGGGAGTACGAAAGATGAAGGTTGGGTCAATGGGTTGAGTGGTCGATGGGATTTCCACTGTCTCTGTTCTAGGAGGTGATGGTGGGGGAGTAGGTGGTAGTGGTTCGGTGGACTCCTCATGGGTGGCGGGGTGCTGTTGACTAGCTGTTTGGGAGGTTGGTGTAGTAGTCGGCTCTTCTGCAACTGTAACGGGAATTTGGATATTTTTACCTGAGCGAGGTCGTGTCTGGAACCTTCGTGGGTCATATTGAACTGAAGGCCTCTGAATGGCAGTGCGCACAGCTTCTACAACTCCATATGTTTCTGCCATCAATAAGAGACCTTCCCTGTACTCTGAGTCAATTCCCGCTTCTTCCAACAACTGAGTCATAAGTACTCTGCTGCTCTGTTCAGTGAGTAACTGCTGCGATCGCACTCTTTCCATAATCTGATACAGCCTTCGGAGTTCTGCTGTATATGCTGGGGCTTCAGTGGTCTCTTCTTCATACGCTTCTTCTTCTTCCGGGTGTCCGTGTTGTTGACTTTGCTGAGCGTCACTCCAATGGACATGTCTACCGTCTGTAGACTTCCTTCTTCTTCGTGAGGATGTGCCCTGCTCCTCTGCCTCTGAATAAAACTTTACATCAGAGAATTGTGTGCTTTGTAGGAATGCTTCGAAATCCTGGGGGTCCAGTCCTTCAGCGTCTCCAGTGGCAGCAAATTCGAATTCAGGTGTAACAGGAGGAGCCGATGGGGTAGGTTGTGTCGTAGTGTCAGATTCCGACCTGGGTATCCTAATGGTAAAGGGAGGTACAGTGCCCTCTCTTAATGGTGATGCCTCAGGAGTAGTCAGGACTTCCCGTGTCTGGACGCAAGGGATCGCGCCCCTCATGCGCTTGGACTGATGTGTGGATGTCTTGAGCCTTTTAAACATTTGTAATTGTGCCCAAGTTAAGGCACGCTCAATGGGGACATCATATGCCAAGCATCGGTAAATGATGCGTGTGAGTGCACAGCATCCGTTCACCACTAATTTCCTAGAAGCCCGTTTGTTCGCTTCATACAACTGATCTATAATCCACACTGGTAGCTTAATAGGTAACGCACCTGCTTCCGCCAAGTAGAGAGCAAACCAGATCTTCTTGTGTGGTTGCGTGAATCGGTCTTGACTGGGGAAGGCAAAATGTTGCATGCACATTCGGAGAGGGATGGACACATTTGGGGTGAGTGCTGCCATGTCTTTCAGCTTCACTAGTTTCCTGTCCTTCATGTTGGTGGGAACTAGAGCATCCTTTTCTGAGGGCACATGCGTGCCATGCATATTTAAAGCGTCGCTTACCAGCTCCACAGTAAGTTCAAACCTCTTCAACTCGTTGTTGCCCAGCAATGAGGGGAGAACAAATGATCCGGGTTGGTCCTTATCTTCATTAGCTTGTAATGTGGAGACCAAATAGTAACATCGGAGGAGATCGGGTTTAGGTAGTGGGGCTTCAAAATATTCCGCCAATCTTGCTCGTTGCCATACGGTCTGTAGATCTTCGGTGTTCTGTAAAGTCTCGAACTCCTTGGAGAAAAATTGGAATCGCACCCATGATCTGTCATACTCGCATTTAGACTCCCAGATATACTTGGCCTCACCTAATGGACCGGGCATGCCATTGAACCAATGAGAATTGGCATGAACTCTTTCCGTGATGCCTGTAGGTGGATCTGGCACTGGGAGTTGCTGAAGGTGTTGCATCTCCACTGGTCGTTCAGTCGGAGGCACGTCCACAGGTAGGCTATCCACATCAATTCCTGCAGTAAGTATCCCTACTTGTGAGCCCGAACCTGTCGCTTCTGCCATTTTCTTCTTGCCTTCTGATTCTGTGAGAATATAGAATCATGTGTTAACATCGTAATGGACAGAATAAATCCGTTGTTGTCCCCGTTACAACATTAACATGAGGTAGATGGTGAGTTAGTGGTTAGTAAGTGCACGAAGACAGTGAGTGTAGTTAACGTTTGTGTATTCCTAGGAGACTAATGCCGTTAGTAAGTGGGGTGAATTTACAAATCGGGGTCGGGGGGTTTATTACAGGTCTTAGACTGCCAAATGCAGTGGATGGGCTTTGCTTTCGGTTTCGTAGGGACTCTAGAGAGCTGTGTCGGTGTCGCCGTTTGGGAATGGGGCCTTTTAGGGACCCACTTATAAGTGATTTTATGCATGCTCATGGGTCTTGGTGTGTTCCTAAGTGTTGAGCACGAGGGAATTCTGGTTGTACTCGTAGAAGGGTTATGCTGCATAGGTTGTGGCCTTGGCGTAACTACTTGTGCCCTCAAGCAAGCCTTAGGCACCCAAATTTGTCTAGATTGTGGGCTTGCCTTCATCGACTTCTTGGGCACCCAGATAGATTTTACTTTAGCAGAAGAATTTCTGAAAGACTTCTTATTAGCGTCGTGTTGTTGGTTACTAATAAGAGGCTTTGCCCGCGTAGTTGATGGTGGTGCACCCGGTCGTTCGCCTTTCCGCACCCACACCTGGATTATTTTCTGGGACATTCTGCTGCGCAGGTATTTTTGATCTCGGACATAGGTAGTACTCTGCTTCTTCTGCTTGTGATCCGCCTTTGGTTGCTGCCTCCTTCGGGCCTTTGGAAAAGAAGGGAGATCCGATGCATCCCTGACTCCTTTTTTGCAAATGTCATTCCTCTGCAACACAGGGTTTTGAACAAGAACAGCATGGTCATCTTCATGTGTACCCCTGGAAGGACCAGGAGTCTGTGCCTTTCCTAGTTCCTTGAGTGCTCCATTGTCTAATTCTACTGTAACTCGACTATGACTGACCCAAACCTGGAGAAGTCCACTTCTTAGGTTTAGATTGACTGCTCGGTCATAGATCCAATCCTGACCCAAGACGAGAGGTTCAGTGAGATCCTCATCTTGACACACTAGTACTTTAACGGTCATTGCCTCATCGTGAATGTAGAGGGGAAGTTCCACCTCGCCCATGCAAGGGGTTTCCACGCCTCCCAATCCTACGAGATATGCTTCCATAGGATTGACAGTTAACTGCAACTCTTGACAGTAAGACAATTTAACAGTGCTAGTGGCGGCACCTGAGTCAATCAAGGCTCTTACGGTCCTTGCATTCTGTCCTTGTCCTATATCTATGGTTATGAAAGGACGTCTATCAGTTATTCTACTCGAGCTTGTTCCTGCAACTTCACACATGGCCATGGGATATCCTTGATCTGCATGGTCAACTGTTGTAGTCATATCTCGGCCTTGTCTGCGTAACTTCATCCTTCTGATGCGTTCTAAAGCCTCTGCTTGAGCCTCTTCTCGAATGCGCTTTTCTTCCTCCTTGCGTTTCTTAGCAGTGTTGAGTCGGCTGAGCATTTCCTCCGTGAGGGGTTCTTGATACAACTTGACTCTGCAACCGCTAATATAGTTTGGGAGAACGTCACCCTCTAACGTGGCTAGTTGTACTGCTCCGCTCGTGGAGATCCTATTGATGATCATAGGTCCGTAGCCTCTCTTTTCTAGCTTCCTGGCGTGTTGTTTTAGTGTATAAACTAAAACTAAATCTCCTGCTTTCAAGCCCTTATCCTTCACATGGGCATCGAAATATGCCTTCTGTCTCTTCTTGGCTGCATATATTCCTGCAGCGGCTCTCAGTCTTGTTTCCCCTAATCGTTCAAGGTCAAAGATCCTAGAGGAGAGCTCATGACCTGTCCATTCGTGCTCTTGTGCTACTTTCAATGTAGGGATCAAGAAGTCCAAAGGTAACACAGCGTTTTGACCGAAAACCATCTGAAAGGGGGTGGCTTGGAGTACCGTTTTGTAGGCAACTCGGTATGCCCAAACAGCATGGTGTAGCTGTTTGTCCCAATCAGAGCGTTTAGTGTTCACTAATTTTGTCAGTACATTGCATAAAATCTTATTAGTGCTCTCAGCTTGTCCATTAGCTTGAGGGTGATAAGGGGCAGACTTCTTGTGTATTACCAAGAATTCTTGGAGTAGATTTTCAATCACTTCGTTCAAGAAATGAGTGCCTCTATCACTTACGAGCTCTATGGGTAGCCCATATCTCGTGAATACATTCTCGAACAGGAATTTGGTAGTTGTTTGAGCATCGTTCTTGGTTGTAGCTTTTACCTCTACCCACTTGGTGAGATAATCCGTTGCCACAATGATGTACTCCGCATGAGAACCCTTAGCTGGGGGATTAATAGGACCTACGAAGTCTATTCCCCACTTAGAGAATGCACGTCCACCCATCATAGGTTTCAGTGGCATCTCATCTTTGCGTATAGGATACTGAGTCCTCTGACAGACATCACACCGTTTCACATAGGTATGTGCATCCATGTGAAGGGTAGGCCACCAGAACCCCGCAAATAGTATCGCCTTGATCACCCGATCTGGTCCAAAGTGTCCTCCTGCTACACCTTGGTGAGCAGTTTCCAAGATCTTAAGATATTCACTCTCATGGACACACAGTCTCAGGTAACCATCCTTACCGCGTTTGTATAGATTATCACCAATGAGTGAGTAATCCAAGGCTTCCTGTGCTAAACTTCTTTTCCTAGCCAGAGTCATGTCTGGAGGGAATGTGTTTGTCCTTAGGAAGGATAATAGTGGTTCGCTCCAATCTGGCACAATGGATACTTGATAAAGAGTGGCGTGTTCCACTGGTGGTTTAGTGCAACAGATTGGGCATTCCTTGCACAACTTTTGGACATCCGCTTCCATAGTTGGCCAATGCACTCCGAATCTCTTTAGAGTCTGTAAAGTTCGTTGCTTTGAATGGTGTTGCTCTAACGCACCTACATGTGCTAATTGCAACCATTTAGCGTACTCATCCTCTTCTACGCAACAAGCCAAGATCTCTTGATCTGTGTGCTTGTACATGCTTCCTGCCATGATGTGGTATTTTTGGGCTTTTACAACCTCTCTATTCCGTGTGTTTACCACTGGATGGTTAGGCCCGTATGTCAATACTGGTACCAATGGCTTGGCCCACTGCGGCACCACTTCCAAATTAAACAAGTAAGCATCAGGAAGGTCATCTGACACTCCTCGTGGGGCTTCTCCCGATGTGAGCCTAGAGAGGTGATCTGCTCTCAAATGGGTCCTACCTTTCCTTACCACCACTTCAAAGTCATATTCCATGAGCAAGAGAAACCATCTCACTAATCTTCCTGTATTGCATGGCTTGTTTACGAGATATAACAATGCCTGATGATCAGTAAAAAATTTAAACTTATTTGCAAGCAAATAGTGTCTAAATTTCTTAACTGCATATACCATGCCTAAGCCTTCTCTCTCTGTAGTGGTGTAATTCCGTTCAGCCGCATTCAATTGTCTACTGGCATAGGCAATTGGAAGATCCATATTACCTTCACCAGTAGGTTGTGCAAGCACACATCCAATAGCATAATTGGATGCATCAACATGAACATGGAATGGCTTATTCCAATCTGGTGTGGTCAAGATTGGTGCTGAACACAATCTTCGTTTAAGCTCCTGGAAGGAATTCTCACATTCATCAGTCCACTCAAAGTTAGTCAAGAGTCCGTACATGGGCTTTGCGATGACAGCATACATGTGGATGAAACGTCGGTAATACCCACAATGCCCCATGAAAGCTTGTACTTCCTTGACATTCTTTGGCCTCGGTAGCTCTGCTATGGCTCTCACTTTTTCTTCGTCTGTAGATATGCCATTCTTTGACACTATGTGTCCTAGAATCTTGCCTTGCCTGACCATAAAAACGCACTTTTCTGGGTTCAGGCAGACTTGATATTCTCTACATTTGTCAAAGATTTGTCTGAGTTCAGGAATATGAGTTTGTCTAACATTGGAATGAGCACAAAGATCATCAACATAGACTTCTAAACTCTTCCTCAGGAACTCCTTAAACACATGGCACATCAGCCTCTGGAAGGTGGCTGGTGCATTGGTAAGCCCAAATGGCATTACTCTAAAAGCAAAAATGCCCCATTCTGTGGCAAAGGCTGTCTTATGCTGATCCTCTGGAGCTATGGCTACTTGATTGTAGCCCGAAAATCCATCAAGGAAGCTGTACACTTCCTTGCCTGCCACTCTTTCTAAGAGATGTTCTGTGATGGGAAGCGGATAGTTATCTCGAATTGTGGCTGCATTAACCTTTTTCAAGTTAATGCACACGCGCAGTTTGCCATTCTTCTTGGGCACCACTACGATGGGGGATACCCATTCAGTGTGCTCAATTTCATAGATAAATCCAGCTTCAACCAGTCTATCTATCTCTTCTTTGATCTTAGCGGCGTAAATATCGTTATATGTATAAGGCTTTTGCTTAGAGGGTTTAGCATCTGAGGTCATGGGAATAGTGTGTGAGCATATGTCCGGGTCAACCCCTTTCAAATCCTTGTAACTCCAAGCGAATACATCTCTGTATTCTCTTAGCAAGGCAATCAATTCATGCTCTTCTTCTTCTGTCAGGTCATGGCCTATATACGTGCATCTCTCCTCTCCTTCTTCTATGGCCACTACTATTTTCTTAGTGGTTTCTTTGTTATCATAGGCCTCTCCTGATTGTGCCTCTCGTTTAGGCATTCTTATCATGACTCTCCTGTCATCTATCTCATACTTCTTAAAATTTTCTGGGACCTCAAACAAAGATTCTTCCTCTTCTGGTAAGGCTTCTCTCTTCTTCCATTTCTTTCCTTCTTCCTTAGGGGTCATATGCGTTGCTAATCTTACATCATTTGTAACCTCTCCATGCCTCTGGGGTTGAAATTCTATTTCATGGAAGTATTCTTCATCTGATGCAAATGGTGGATCCATAATGATTGACTCTAGATCGGAGTCACTTGCATCCTCAATTGCATCAGGGCTAGGTTCGCATTCTTCTAAAACTGCCTCTCCCATGATTGGCTCTATGGAGAAGACTGAAATATCATAGCCATCCTCATCACAGTGAGGTGTCCATTGTTCTTCATTGATGGCTACGTCCATTGTTGCTAAAATTTCCGCCCAGCCATGGGGTTCAAACTCCTCGTCTGGAAAAACTACAGGTGCATAGGCTGGGTCTTGAATGGGTCTATGGGTTTCGTTCGCACCTATTTCTCTGGCCTTTTCTCTCTTCTCTTCCTCTACTGCTACCTTGCACATCCATAAGTGGGTGTCTTCATGCATCCATGAGGATCCAGACCCTATGGAATGCACCGATTCTGTGTCATCTTTAGCTCTATGGATGGGATTCCATTGGATAGGAGGGACATCTCTATGAGAATAATCCTTGAGATTGACTTTGGTCGTAACACCCAGGTGTTGCAAATACAAGGAGTTGGTTCCCCAATCCTGTACTACTTGCAATTGTCGCATAAACGGTCTTCCCAAAATCATCTCATAGGCATGATTTTTGCTGAAGTCACATATAGCAAAACTATGTTCAAACTCGACACCACAAGTGGTGAGAGTTATCCCTTCTAGCAATCCTAGGGGTCTCTCTATGTGACCATCGGCCATCTGCAATTTCATTCTCGTCGGCCTGAGTGCCGGCTTGCCCCAACGTTTCCATAAGGAGGTTGTGGCAATTGCAACTCCTGCACCTGAGTCCAAAATTGCCTTGGTGGTGTACTCCTGGTAGGTGATGGGCAGATAGGTGTTCCCTTCTTCACCTTCACACATATCTCCTATCTTATCCAAGGGAATTTCTGGCACTGTCCTATGGGATCCTGCCTGGGAACGAGGTTTTGCTATCTCTGGTACTTGTTTGGCTACATGTTTCCATAATTCAGGTCTAACCTTGAGTAGCTCTTCTAACTTGAGATTACACTGCACGTTAGTGTTCTTCACTACCTCTGTGTTCCTAGGTATGACTGAGTCGTCGTTCCTTACCAAGACTGTGGGTGCTCTCATACATGTGGACTTTGCTTCCCATGGGCCTGTGAAGTGGGGTAGCTCTTGTATGGAATTAGACTCAAAGTCTAATCTCTCATGAGACTGAGTACTCTCATGTTCCCCGTAAATAGATGGGATGTCTTGTGGGAACTGGTCGTGTGCATCATCCACAAGTTCAAAAGGAGGGGCGACCTCGCTTTCGTTATCCCATTTGTCTTCTTGAATCTCTCGTAGGAAGTCTGGTGCAAACCGATTCATAGAAGAAGAAGTGTCTGGCTCCGTAGAATTGGGCGCATAAACAACCTGGGAAGGAGGGCTTATTTTGTTGTTGACCCTCTCCTCGTTCTCGCAGATGGCTGGAGCACAAGCTTCTTGGGGAGGGTTACTTATTCTATTACTTTTCCGAACAGGCTCATACGCTCCCTGAGAAGGAATGTAGGCAACCTGTGGAGGTGCATGAGCTTTCGCGGTAGGCTCATCTGCCTTTTGGGGGGGAAGATAAGTTTCTTGAGGAGGCACATGGGCTTCCTGAAGAGGCTGGCTTATCCGTTCTCTTGCCCTTCCCTTTCTTTGAGGGGTAGGTTCCTTTTCTGACTGTGCAATTAGCCTCTCAATTCTTTCTAAGGAGGGGAAACTGTCTGGTTTAGTGGAATTGGCCACATACACTTCCGATGGGGAATGATTCATGTTTTTGCTTGCTTTCTCTCTCTCTTGATTTTTTTCTTCCTTGTCAGATCTTGCAATTATCCTCTCTAACTTCTCTAGGAATCCATCCAAGTGTAATTGCGTTTTGGCTGAGCCTGAGTAATTGAAAAGGCGACTGGCTTCAAACATAGTCTGAGCCAAGGCGACCATTTTCGCGCATAGTTTGGTTCTTTCTATCTCTAGGTCAGCTCTAGGATAGCACTTGTCATGATCCGTGACGTTTGGCCCTTCTTGGATTCTGGCCTGATATGCCTTAAGCATCATGTCTATGTCTTCGGGAGTGGGATCAGCTAATACTGATCCTGTTTGGGGTGGTGGGTGGGTTACGTGGGGTGTCTTAGAGGGTGAAGGGATGGAGGGTGATGGGGATGGTAGCGGTGGGAATGTGTGAGAGTGCGGTTGAGATGTGATCTCTATGATTCTAGCCTTGGTTTCTCGTAGACTTTCCTCAAGTTCACTCATCTTCTTTGCCCATTGCCTTTTCATGCGTTCGCGGCTATCTCTCCAAGCTCTTGTTCTCTTTTTATTTTGGCTCTCAGTATCGCTAGTGTCTGGGCTCTTTTCCTTGCCTACCCCTTGGTTTTGCTTCACTGCTTGAGCTCTCGTGACTACCTGTACGGGTGCAGTGGAAGTAACGCTTCCGCTGGAATCTACCACTAACTCAATAACATTGATGGGCGTGATTTTTGGCATATTACTGGAGTTCTTTGGGCAATCTCGTAAGAGATGCTCTTTTCCACAATCTTGGCAGAAGCCTTGGATCGTCACTGACTGGGGTTGTGTAGGTGGAGGCAAGGGACAATCACGAATGAGGTGATCTCCTTGGCATCTGTAGCACGGTCCTCTTGGGAATGGAGGTCTTACCTGCCTAGATTGAGGCCTAGGGTTGGGGTTTGTATACATGACGTTCGTGTAATCTGACTCCCAACTAGGTTCGTTTGTCTCTTCGCTATAATAGGACTCACCATGCTCAGGAGACTGCATGTAGTAGGCCTGGGGGCTATCAACATGTGTAGAGTCAAAGCTATGGTCACTCGGGTCACTTTCAGAAAGCAAGGATGTTACAGGGACTATAGCTCTATTCAGGTTCTCTTCTGCAGCAGTATACTTTACCGGAATCACATTAGCTGGGGCTGGGGGTTGTTGTGCTAGCACAGGCTGAGGCCTTTGTTGGTTTTGATATTGAGGTTGGAAATTTTGTTGTGGCCTGCCATATGGTTGTGGAGGGTACTGGTTCTGGTATCTGCCTTGTTGGTAGGGCTGAGGGTAGGGTTGCCTAACCGCCTGCTTGTTGTATGGGCAATCTTGTGCGGTGTGGTTGGTGTATCTTCGTTCTATGGTGCAGTACTGGCTACTAGGGTTTACTTGGGGTTGAGCCATAATGGGACAGACGTTCGCCATATGGTCACCACCGCATGTATAGCACCTTTTCACAGGAGCAAACCTTGGAATTTGTTTGCTAGTCACACCTAATTTCTGAGCTACTTTTTCGGCCAGTTCCTCAATTGATGTGGCTTGTGTGGAAGATTGACTAGATGCACTATCTGAATCTTTGTAAATTTTGGACAGCTCTAGCTCTTCTCCTAGGTTGTCTTCAATGTCAATGCACATACGTACACACTCTTCTATAGTCCTAGGGTCTTTCAGATACACGTAGGATCTCAATTTTGGACTCAGCAATCCGTCAAGGAATAAGGCTACTTGTTTAGCAGATGTGGGTAGCTCCGAAATAGGGCACCTTTCAAGATATTGTCTAAATCTTCTTCCGGCCAATCTGACAGTCTCTTGGGGGGTCTGTTTGAAACTGTGAATCAATGAGGAGGTATTGTGTCTTATGCCGCTCTTAGAGAACTCTACAATAAATGCCTCTAGGAGTTGGTCTATGCTCCTGAACTGACGCTCATCTAATGGCTGAAACCATGTAAGTGCTGTGTTCCTAAGGGTTAGACCGAAGGCATTGTACTGCGTGAACAGATCTTCCATTTGTTCAGCTCTCAAGACTTGCTTGAACTCCGCCACATGATCATAGGGATCTCCTGTGCCGTCAAAGTAATTCTTCATGGACTTAACTAGCTGGGTGGGTCTCAAAGTTCTTGTGTGCTCTCTAGGCCTCGGCAGAGGGAATCCATCTACATTTCTTTGGTTCCTGTGGGCTCTATGCATCTCAGGTTCTACCCTATTCGTCTCTGTTCTCGTTCTTTCTCTGCCCACGGGGTTGGCGAAACTTACTTCTGGTCTATCCCTACTTCTATCTCTTTGCGTACCATGAACTTGGGAAGTTCCAGCCCCAGGGTGACCATAGGATACATTTGATCTTGGTTGGGGGAAAATAAATTCACCCTTCCAAGTGTAGGCATGCCTATCATTTTCTGTCACCACAAAGATTCGTTCTGAAGCATGATCTAGGTAGGTCACTCTGCCTGGGTTATCCGGATCCTTAAACTCATAGATCATGATTGTTCCTATATCAATTGGGTGATCTGGTTTATACCTCCAAAAGGCTTCGTCCGTTTCTCGATTGAGAAGCAAATCTATGCACTTGTTATCTTGGGGGACCCACTCAGGCGTGATAATCCTAGTGAGAACTGATTTACCTCGAGGGGTTCTAGGTTCCACTCCCATGTTTCCTTGTTCCAAGTCACCTAAGTCCGTTTCTGAAATTACATTTCCAAATTCATCTGTCCTATCTGGATGACTGGTGACTACGTATATGGTTCCTTCCTTGTCCAGGTATGCACCGTTTTCAAACTTGACCGCTGGGTGCTCTAGTCCTATGGATTGGTCAGGGTTTTTAATCTGGACCACTGATCTTCCTAGGCCGTCCTCATAGATGCTCGCACCTAATCGGTTGGTCCTAAGGTATTCCAACTGCGTTTTGTAAGGACCTTCCACCCTGTATAAGTAAGGCACTCCTGAACTTCCCGTAGGTCTGTCCATACCTTGAGACATCTCTGACTCACTGGTATCAGAGCTAGGGTAATGAGAGTGGCGACTCAACTGCTGGGCCCAAGACCTTGCAGTGTGGTTGACACTAGCCTCTGAAGACCTAAGGCTTTGTCTCTCTCTTACTAGGTGTCGTCCTGATCTAAGGTTCATATGCCTAACTGATTAGCCCAATTCTTTGCCCAGAGTACAACCTCGTTGCCGATCAATTGGTACCAGTCACTTGATTCTTTTTAGTTATTCCTCGTGTTTAAAGTCTTGTCTGCTATTACGTCGTCAGGAATACTTGAATGTTCTTCGTACTTTCAGGTTGATCGTTCCACGTTAGGTTCTTTCCTTTATGTTGTCGACAGTACAGAGATTAAGTTTTTAGCTTGAACTTGAGTTTTTAGGTAGTCTTCAACTTGATAGTGGCCTATCGTCGCCCTGACTTACTCCTACTTCTAATCGTTCTTAGCCTAAGCTAGGAATTGACGAAGAGGAGTTGAGAATATTCCGACCTTTCTTGCCGAACCTTGCTCTTTAGTGCTCGAGAAGTTGATTCTCAAGCGTGCGCAACACCCTTGCTTGGATGCTCTCAATTGCTGCTCAATAGGCCTGCATAAATCCCAAGATTAGCTTTAAGTAGACCTTTCAATTGACAGACAAATTATTTCAGACACTTTGTTCCCCCTTATGTATTGCTAGAAATTTCCTCTAGAGCTCCCTTGGTGTTTCTACCCCTCTGTGGGTCAACTTCCAAATATCCTATCTGAAAATCAACGCGTTATTCTTATAAAAAACAGTTGAGGGCGTGTAGTATATGTCACGAGCTTCCTGACAAGCCCTAGAGCTCAGAAAATGGATTTCGTACGCAAAAGTTATGACCATTCAGGGTTTAGGGGGGTACTAGACAGACAGAGCCTTTCGGGGTTTTAATGCATTTTTCTAAGGCCTTCGTAAGTATATGAGTACATGAAAGTGCAAAAATGCCCAAAATTTAGCCTAAATTTCCAAAAATTCACACCTTAATTTTTTGCCGAAAATGCCTGTCTATCGCGATAGACGGTGTCTGTCGCGATAGACACAATCTATCGTGGGGGCTGTCTGTCGCGATAGACGGTGTCTGTCGCGATAGACAGTGTCTATCGTGGATTTCTGTCTGTCGCGATAGACGGTGTCTGTCGCGATAGACGGTATTTGTCGCGGATTTCTGTCTGTCGCGATAGACGGTGTCTGTCGCGATAGACGCTATCTGTCGTGAAATTCTGTCTGTCGCGATAGACGGTGTCTGTCGCGGATCTCTGTCTGTCGCGATAGACGGTGTCTGTCGCGATAGACGCTATCTGTCGTGAAATTCTGTCTGTCGCGATAGACGGTGTCTGTCGCGATAGACGGTATCTGTCGCGGATCTCTGTCTGTCGCGATAGACGATGTCTGTCGCGATAGACGCTGTCTGTCGCGATAGACAGAAAAAACGCAAATTTTTGAAAAACTTTTAGTGATCTAGAGTGCCCTCAAGGTGTAGGTTACAGTGCTAATCATGCATTCACAAAATGTTAAGATTTTCTGTCTGTCGCGATAGACAGAGATTGTCGCCCCGGGACCTGTGCAGAGCCTGTCGTACCTGCGCACACTGCTGGGGATGATGATACAGCAAAAACCTGCAAAATAGCTCAGAAAACATGCAAAAACAGCACATGCAAGTTCGCTCTCTCGCTCTCTCTCACAAGTGAAATGAGGGAAATGAGGTGGAGATGGGAATATAGTCAAAAAACTGAATTTTTCGCGATGATGGAGATGGAGGTGGGAGATGGTGGTGGTGATGACGGTGATGAAAATGGTGAAGAAAGTAAAAGAAAATCGATGAGAGTGAAGAAAATACCTACAACTCCAACGCGTCAACTCTACGTCTTACCATCACACGCTCGTCCTCAAAGCTCGATCCCCGGCAACGGCGCCAAAATTTGGTGTAGCTCAGTGATGAGTAGCACCTCCTTTAATGTCAATCCGGGAAGACGTGAGGATGGTATGAAGACCTCGAGCAAGTGGCGGCACAAGTGCGTGAGTGAGAAGCACACAAACATGCACACACATACACACACACGCGCACACACGGCAAGACAAAGAGAGAGAATCAATGGAGTGCTTTAGATTACTTTCACAAGCTCTTACAAGTTTGTTTCAATTACAATCTAACCTCAAAAATGAGCTCTCTAGCTCTTTTTATAGTTTTTGACTAGCTTTGTCCCTGTCCAGACCTAGTGTCCGGCCTAGTTAAAAATTAGGTTCCAGGGCTTATTTGAGGGCTCAAACGAAGTCTAAAAATTATGAAAATTGGTACGAGGGTACTTCTAATACTCCTCAAGCTCGAGGACTCCTCGGCTTGCACAAAATGGAGTCTAATCTACGAAAAACGGGATTTACAATGTTTGTGTAGTGATTAAAATCACTTGAGTTGTGCATAATCTATGGGAAAAATGATCTGGCCTTGTTGCCGTATTGTGCATGACTCCTTTGTTGCTTTGTATGCCAACACAGTGGCACACCAAAATTTTGTATTTCAGCCGATCGCCTCACCCAACAATGCTTGCTGCCAATTGATTTGGCTTGTGAGCCTCAATACCCACGTCATGTATCGCCAGATAACAGAAGATTTGGGGCAATCGAAGAAAATGTGAACCAAAGTTGAAAATGGCATAGTCATCTTGGAGATTTTGGGCTTTTCTTTATTTAATTGATTTCTTCTTCTCTGAAAATAATAGGAAAATCCCAGTGCAAAATTAAATTGAGAGAAATAAAAATGAAGTGGGGAGAATGATTATGCATGTGAGGGCCAAGGATAATGTATGTGGGATAATAATGTGAGAGTAAAGAAAACGGAAAACTCTTCTTATGTCTGATCTCTTAGTCCATTTGGGAAGTTAATCTTTATCTTCATCTCCACGCTGACCTCTCTCTCAAAGTGAGCTGGAAGCATGGTTACGCTTGACTTCTAAGGGTGCGCATTGCTCTCCAGAGTACGAATTGCCAAGAGAATGCAAAGGTTTTGCGATAAGAAGAGGGCGAAAGACATGAAGGCTGAGCGAGAAGCAGTTGTAAAGGATTCAACAACGGCTCCTCTGCGCATACTACAAGTCTGCACCGGCGGCGCCGAGCTCGAACATGGCTTCTGTGAGAAGGGCGAGTGTTGCAGACACAGTAGTACGATTGTTGATGGTAGTCCTGCTATGTCTGTGTATCACATGTGACGGACATTACTTGAACGTCTCGTCAAGGTGGTTGGTGAAGGAGGCAGATGGGCAGAGAATAAAGCTTGCTTGTGTGAATTGGGCCGGCCATTTGGAGACCATGCTGCCGGAGGGTCTTAACAGGTTAGTCTCTCTCTCTCTCTCTCTCTCTCTGCAACGTGACAATGCAGGTCGATCGGGAGTGGAAAGAGAAGATGAGATGTCAATTATCTTCCCTTCTCTCTCTCTCTCTCTCTCTCTCTCTCTTTTCGCTCTGGAGGACATGGTGTCTACAGGTCCGATGACGCAACAACATAGCTGGATCACCATTAAACTGATAATTAGAGTATGGGCGTG
Source organism: Ceratopteris richardii (assembly GCA_020310875.1). Classification (NCBI taxonomy): domain Eukaryota; kingdom Viridiplantae; phylum Streptophyta; class Polypodiopsida; order Polypodiales; family Pteridaceae; genus Ceratopteris; species Ceratopteris richardii. Next base: position 130,011,669 of record CM035426.1, on the reverse strand, counting down.
CGAGCACAGACACACATACGCACACACGCGTTGTCTTTCATATCAACGTAGGATGGACTCTCTCTCTCTCTGTGGTCTGGAAGGTGACGATGCTGGCCAATCGGAAGTCTCTCTCTCTCTCTCTCTCTCTCTCTCTCTCTTGTCTGGAAGGTGACGATGCTGGCCAATCGGAAGTGTAAAGAGAAGATTGCCGACTTGTTTGTGGAACAGGTTATCGATGTCGCAAGCGCCATATCTAGATCACCATTAAACGGATGATCGCACACATACAAACACAAGATTGCCGTTTGGGAATTAACACAAGATTGCCGAGGTACCTGCCTATTATCATATATATATATCATAGCGACGGCTGTATATATATATCATAGCGGCGGCTGCATCACTGTAGAATGGTGACACACACACACAAATAGGTGACTGCCAATCCGCCTGTCAATTATGTTACCGATGGCATAGCACCACACTGACATCATCATTAAACAGATGCCATCAACATTAAACACATACACATACGTCGACCTCATATGTACGGAATCAAGTCTACAAGGTGAGAATCCTGGACATGAAAATGGGGGAAGCAGAAAGTAGATTTGCGTGTCATTATCTTTTCGATGTCATATCACCGAGGTCACCATGGAACTGATGAAATGCACACACAGACACCCAGACGATAGACACACACACACGCACACGCACACACACTCATACTCGCGCACACATAGATGGATATCAATTCGCCTGTACAATATCTCATTGATGTCACATAAGAATCACAGTTGGATGGCCCTTCAACCGCTGCTAAGTGCACACATACGCAGCCATACACACAAACTGACTTCTCTCTCTCTCTAGACATTTAGATCTCTCTCTCTCTCTGTGCGCTACTGCAAGGCAGCAATGCTGGTCAAATGGAAGTGAAAAACGAAAATTGCCGAATTGTCTCTCAATCACCTTATACATGCCACAGCGCACAGCAAGATCACCATTAAACTAATGATATCACACACACATATACACACACGATTGCACCTTGTCTGCCTGCTGGATGACCATTAAATTGACAATCACATTAAATTGACAATCACATGAGGGGATTGCAAATTTTGTCTTTCAATCATCTAATCTATATCACAGCACCACGGGACACGATTACACACACACACACACACACAATGCACACACACACACACAGAGAAGATTACCAATCTGTCTGTTAGTCATTTTATCGATGTCACTGCACTACAGATGGGCCATTTTTAAACAAGAGATCGCACCCACAGATCCACAAGCGCACACACAGGCACACGCACACATTCCTACCCCCTTTCCATAACTGCATACACGCCGGTGAAGAAGGCTACAGTATCACATATCAAGAATGTTGTCCACATTAAGGTATAAGATACTCCTCTATGCGCTTCTATTTGCAGGCAACCTTTGAATAGGCTAGCATATCATGTGAATGGCATGGGCTTCAACTGCGTGAGACTAACCTTTGCAACGTATATGCTTACCAATGCTACCATCTACAATAGGACGGTGGCTCAGATCTTCATGGATGCCAAACTTGAACACACTTTGAGAGGAATAGTTATCCATAATCCAGAGCTCATCAACCTCCCCATCCAAGATGCATACGCATGTGTGGTGCAACAGTTAACACATGCAGGCCTCCTCATAATTCTAGACAACCATGTTAGCAAGCCTCAATGGTGCTGTGCCAACAATGATGGAAATGGTTTTTGGGGGGATATGTTCTTTGATACCAATGCTTGGGTGCAAGGGTTGTGTCTTGTTGCTTCTATGTTTAAGGACAATGATCAAGTAGTGGGTATAAGCTTGCGGAACGAGCTTCGGGGACCAAAACAGAACATAAATGATTGGTACAAGTACATGGCACTAGGAGCCAATGCTGTCCACAAGGTTAACCCTAATACGCTTATCATTTTGTCTGGCCTCCACTTTGACACTGACCTTAGATTCTTGGCAAGTAATCATCTAAAAAACCTTTCCTTCCAAGACAAGCTTGTCTATGAGATGCATTGGTATACTTCCTCTTATGGTGTTAACTTTGCCAAGGGTAACTTGAACAAGGCTTGTGCTATTGCCACCTCTAGTGTCATGAAGGGTGGGGCATCCATGGTTATTCCCACAACGAATAGAAGCTTCACATCCCCTATAATCATTAGTGAATTTGGCATCGACCAAAGAGGGGGAAACAAGGCAAACAACAATTTTATCACATGTTTCTTTGCATTCATGGCTAGCATGGATCTGGATTGGGCATATTGGCCTCTGCAAGGAGACTACTACATAAGGCATGGGAATGAAGGTGATGAGGAGTACTATGGTATCTTGAACTCAAGATGGAATGAACCAAGGAATACCAACCTTCTATCCAGGCTGCAAGCTATTCAACAACCTTGGAAATCCGGTAACTTTCCATTTTAACATAGAAAAATGCTGTTACACTAGGAACCGTAGTTCATGTTCAATTATGTATTGATTCCATAAATGCTCTCTAGAGTATGTGTTGCATTATTAGAGTAAAAATAGATGAACCAGTAACTAAATATATACATATACATACGTTTCTGCAAACATGAATGCATTCATACGCACATAAATTGTATTTCAGATGACATAAATATGCATGCATACATAGATACGTACATACACACATACATCTATACATTCATACATACATGCATACATACATACATACATAGAAACATACATAGAAACATACATACATACATGCATACATACATACATACATACATACATACATACATACATACATACATACATACATACATACATACATACATACATACATACATACATACATACATACATACATACATACATACATACATACCAATACATACATACGTGCACACGTACATGAATTAATATACACATACAACATACACACATATATGAAATGGAAATTATTACTAAACTTTTTTCATATGTTTATGATCTATGTTTTTCATTCATGACTATGCCTTCCATAGTTTATAACTACGAAGGAAACGACATGAAAAGTTACCCAATCTCTTGCATTTCTGTGTTCACTTAAATCTAATTTTGGTTATATACTTGAGATCTACATAAAACACAAATGATGCAGGTGATAATAACTCAAGCTCAAAAAGCCAATACATGGTTATGTTCCATCCAGCAACAGGAATGTGTGTGAAAAATGACAATGGGAATAGCATTATTTTGGGTTCATGCAAAGGAGTTATTGCTTATTGGAAACATACTCAAGAAGGGAGACTAGTGATCGAAAACATGGAGCTTTGTGTCTCAGCAAATGGAGAGGAAAAATTTGTGGAGCTGAAACCAATTGGTTATGAAAATAATGGACCTTGGAGTCTAGCATCTGTAGCAAAGCTACAATTCTCAACCACTATGAGGTATGAACAAAAGAAATATGATAGATCTGTGGAGGTTGATTCCATGGAACCCCATGGTGGAACTGATCTGATTGTATCCAAAGAAGAATACACCAACAAAGTGCACATATCTGAAAAATACAATATAGATGACACCAAAGAAGATGAGAACAAGGACAAGAGTGAAAATCACAAAGAATCAAATGAGGAAAGGGACAAATATGACTATAGTTGGATGGATTTAAAAGAAGAATTAACAAGGCGACAACCTGTACCTCATCACAACCACTTATGTTTGGACGGAAGCAAGGCTCCATTTATCATAACAAGAAAATGCATCTGTGTGGAAGAAGATGAGGATTGTGGAGAGGACGATGATCCAAGCCAACAATGGTTTATTCTTATTTCAAATAATCCTCGATCAAGTGAAGTTAAACATCCATCTACTTTGTGAGGGTTGTTGTATATACAAAGAAAATACCTACCGCTGGGATACATCACTTGGGACAAAAATAATGATCCAAATTAATAAAGAAATTATGTGTGATTTTCCCAAAGACAGGCATTTCCTTTTAGTATGTACTCATGTAAATCTGTATAATGAATGTGATTGTCATTTTGATCTACCGAAAGCCATCTTTAGTAAAGTGAATTTCCATCTTCAAAATCATTAAACTTATCATCTGCAATTAAGTCTACAAAAACTGAGTAGAAATGTACATGTAATTACAGGCATAGAAGTGTTATCTAACTAAGAGAACGAATTTATGCGAAGTAAATTAATATTATGAAAAATTACTGGTTGAGATGAAAGCAAATATACTAATTATATTATGAAAGATGGGTGTAGAATATATATTTATGCCTTTTATTCTCATTCATAAGAGACTAGTAATATTAACATTCACACAGGATCCTTGCTTTTACTTTTTTCCAAAGATAATAGATAAAATGATATTTCATTTTAATAATCTACAAATTTTATATAAATCATCACTCCGATATTTGTATTTCTTTATACGTATTTAAATCGAAGAATATCCATCACATGATATAATCTGTACACATGTTGTGTAGCTTTAACTTGAAGACATAGACGATTGGAAGAGTACACATGAGAATTTGCACAATCTAATTCTAAAACTCAAGGAAGAAACTTGTTTTAATGTATGTTTATCCACTTGTTAGATTAAAATCTTGGCACAATATCTCGCCCATTAAAACAATTAAGGTCCATAAATAATATCAGCACCGAATACAAATAAAATCAAGGTCTCATAGAACTAAATATGATCTTGACAATTCGTAATTCTTAAAATTAGCTCCTTCTTTTTTACCTTAAGAAAATCAGAGAGAAATGCCAATGTAAATGGGATTTTCTAGAACCCTTTGCCTATTACTATCGGACTTAACAATATTTCTATTGTTCCTCATAGAACATAGATTTAAATTAATTATCTTTGATGCAATATAAAGAGGGTAATATTGTTATCAGGATCTTGCTCACACGCACACAGAGGTTACGAATGTAGAAAACACACAGAAAAATAGAGATGTCAAAAGACGAGACCGAACGCAGTATTGGGTGCAATCTCCCCCCATGCACTCTGTTTCGACAGTCCACAGAGTGCATGTATTTATAGGAATTTTTTATTATGTTGAAAAGAGTGGTTACATGAGAGCGGCTTCAAAAAGCATGCGTGAGAGACGTGAAAGAGCGGACATCAATAATCCGACTTTAGGGGGACATCAATAATTTGACTTATAATTTAGTTTGTAAATAAATCTGCATAGAAGGTTCTATTGTTAGAAATAGTTAGAAAAGTAGTGGTTAGAATAAGGGTCATTGTAGACTGCAATTTCTGATACCAAAAGCAAAGGCTTTCTACAAAAGTCACCAACTTTTACTTTCATGCATGCTTTTCGAAGCCGCTCTCATGTAACCACTCTTTTCGACATAATAAAAAATTCCTATAAATACATGCACTCTATGGACTATCGAAATAGAGTGCATTGGGGGAGATTGCACCCAATACTGTGTTCAGTCTCGTCTCTTGGCATCTCTATTTTCCTGTGTGTTTTTTGCATTCGTAACCTTTGTGTGCGTGTGAGCAAGATCTTGATAACAAATATATTTTGGAATTATTAGATACTATGAAGTAGGAATATCTTTTGAACCATTCTTTTACTTGGAGTTCTTCACATAAGTTATTTTTCATATGTTTTATTTGAGTCCATATATGATATATCTTATCATTATTGTAGGCCCACTAGCACAAAGCTCAACCAGCTTCTAGTAGTTTAGACCGATTTGATTTTCATTCCGGGTATGTTTACCATATTCAAGTGTATGAAGACATGCCATCACAAAGCTTTGGAACTGAAGCACAAGATCTTGAAGAAGGTTAGTCCCAAACACACATGCAAATAGCAAGAAACACACATTTAGTGCATAAAAAAACACTTATCATAGGTGGAGGAAATGTTGGGATACTCCAAAAACACCACGAAACTTGCAAATGAAGAAGGAGATGAGAAAAAAAAAAAACTAAAAAAAAAAGATGCACAAAATTTTACTCACTTGCATTCAAAAAGTTCTTTATAATTTAGGTTTTTTGTTTTTTATACATTTGGGCATGACCGTTTTCACATGGTTTTCGGCTAATACATTAAAAAAATTAATTCCTCGAGCTAATATGAACATGAAAATGGTGGCAAAAAAGACTAGAAGAATTACAAAATGATTCCATTGTTGGAGATAGATGTCTGCGGAAGCACGCGAACAGCACAAGGAAGAAGAAGAAGCTTGGAGCACAAACACACAATAGTGAGTGTATTACTAGAGAATGTACAAAGATAAGTATCCCATTAGGGCAATATGCGTATATACAAGTCGGGGGAAAAAAACCTCCTAAAGAGGGAAAAAAGTGCCCCGGCGGTCCTAGTGTGTTCACACACATCACCACCTAAATATATCAAAAAATCCCCCCTAGGAGTGATGCGGTGAACAAGGAGCTGGCACTCATGTATAAAGAAGTGCCAAGCTATGTGGAAATCACTCCACAAAAGGAAGTAAGCCCAAAGCTTTACGGAAAGCTTCAAACTTCTCCCTAGGCAGAGCCTTCGTGAAAAGGTCTACAATGTTCTCTTGCGTGGGCACATATGCCAAGCTGATCTCCCCAAGAGAGAACCTCTCCCCGACATAGTGATAATGCACCTCAATGTGCTTAGTGTGAGCATGGAACACAGGGTTCCTCGCCACTGCCAATGCGCTCTGACTGTCAGTGAAGATGGTGGTGGCAGAAGACTGGCCAACACCCAAATCAACCATAAGGCGTCTGAGCCACACACACTCAACAGCCGCTGTGAAAGCTTCCCTATACTCAGCCTCACAACTGGAAGTGGCCACAGTAGGTTGCTTCTTGCTCAACCAAGATATACATGAGCTACCAAGCATGAAGCAAAAACCACTGGTGGACACACAAGTGTCATAGCAACTAGCCCAATCTGAGTCAGAAAAAGCATGCAAATCTGGCGGTAGTGATCCCCCCTTGGGATAAAACAACCCAAGTAGCCGAGTACCACTCAAGTAGCGAAAGATGCGCTTAACCGCCTTCCAATGCGTGACTCCTGGGCAATGCATAAACCTGCTCATCTGTGAGACAACAAACTGAATATCTGGCCGAGTAATGCATAAGTAAATCAAGCATCCAACAGCTTGCTGATAGAGAACAACATCAAATGCATCTCCAACATCATGAAGACTCAATCGTAAACCTGTCTCCATAGGAGTGGCAATAGGCTTATAGTCTTCAAGGCCAAAACACTGCAATAATGTGTCAATATATTTCATTTGACACAAAGCCATTCCACCATCAACTTGCATAAACTGAATGCCCAAATAGTGATGCAAATGCCCCAAATCAGACATCTCAAATGAGGCATGCAAATCAGCCTTAAAATCAGCAATATGCATCTCAATAGGACCAGTGAGCAACATGTCATCAACATAGACAACAATGATCAGAAGCACATCATTAGCACGCTTAACATATAAGGTGCTTTCAGTTGGACTGTTCTCAAAACCATGTGCAATCAGATAGGCATGTATCTTCTCATACCAAGCACATGGTGCTTGCTTTAAACCATATAACACCTTCTTTAACCTGCACACCTGGTTTTCATGCCCTTTCTGCACAAAGCCACGGGGCTGAAAAACATACACTTCTTCATGCAAGTCACCATTCAAAAATGCTGTTTTAATGTCCAACTGATATACATTCCAACCATGATGGGCTGCAAGTGCACAAATGCTCCGAACAGTAGTCATACGGCATGTAGGTGCAAAGGTCTCATCAAAATCAATGCCTCTTTCCTGCGCATAACCCTTTGCAACAAGCCTAGCCTTATACCTGTCAATTGTACCATGAGGTTTACGCTTCAGCTTGTATACCCACTTAGTGCCAATGGCCTTCTTGCCAGGAGGCAAGTCACATAAAGACCATGTACCATTCTTCATTATAGCATCATATTCAGATTGCATAGCAGCCATCCAATTTTCTGAATTCTGTGCTTCATCAAAAGAAACAGGCTCATTCTCATCACAGAGGCTAGACGCAGCCATAGCATAGCAATCTAATGCAAAGGAGGCACTATGAGAGCCTGAACGAGTTCGATATGACAAAGGTGCATCTAATTTGCTGTCACGCAAATTCAGCACCAGCCATTTTGGCATAGTTTTTGCCTGATCAATATCAGCTCTCTCATCAACAAGTGCATCATGTAAATCTGCATCAGAAATGGAATGATCTGCATCATCATATGAAGCCTGCAAAGGCTGAGAAGTTGCCTCATTAGGACCAACACTAGACTGTCCACCTGTAAAAAGAGGCATCAAAGTATCATACATGTCTTTAGAGCTAACAGATGTCTCCTTAGTACATGAAAGCAATGGCTGAATAGCATCTTCCACAAAGACAACATCACGGCTAACCAAAATGCGTTTAGTGTGTGGATGATACAGACGATAGCCTTTACTTTCAGAACTGTACCCAACAAAAATACATTTTACTGCCTTATCATCCAATTTTTTGCGATGTTGTTCAGGCACTAGTGCATATGCCAAACAACCAAAAACCCGCAGATGAGCAACAGATGGCTTGCGATCATGCCAAGCCTCATATGGAGTGATAGCCTGTAGCGCTTTAGTGGGACACCTGTTAAGTACATATGCTGCACACATGACAGCCTCAAGCCAGAAACTATGTGGTAAAGCCTGACTCTTGACCATACATCTCGCCATCTCCATGAGTGACCTGTTCTTCCATTCAGCAACTCCATTCTGTTGAGGTGTATACAGCACTGTACACTGGTGTTTTATCCCACGTTCAGCCAGAAATGCATTAAAATCAGAAGACATATATTCCCCCGCTCGATCAAAACGGAGGGTGCCCATTTTACATGCTGACAGATTTTCAGCCAAAACCAAAAACTATTTGAAGCACAAAAACACTTCGGACTTTGCCTTCAATGGATATACCCATGCATGCCTGGAAAAATCATCAATGAAAGTCACGAAGTAAAGGTAATTTCCAAAAGAGGATGTCTGCATAGGACCACAGACATCACTGTGTACAAGATGCAATTTCTGCGTAGCTCGAACTGAACCATCTTTTGGAAAGGATGAATGCTGCATTTTGCCCAAAAATACAGCCTCCACAAACATGTTTTCCAGGTGCCTCAAGTTTGGGCAAAGAGGACACCATTTCAGATTTCTGCAGGCGTAGCAAACTAGCAAAATTCAGATGACCAAAGCGTGCATGCCAAAGCTTTGCATCTGACATAGCCTGAGAATCATGAACTGCACATGCCGAATCATTCATAGATCTTTCATAGTCTATGAGCTTATACAGCCCATGACATAAAATGCCAGAAGCAATAATAACATCGCCATTTGACAGATCATGAACTGTACATCTGTCATCAACAAATTTCACAACCAAGCCAATCTTGGCTAATGCAGAAACTGATAACAGATTCTTCTTGATTCCTGGCACAAATAAAGCATCTGACAAGGTGAAAGAACTACCATCAGCAGTAGTCAAAATGATCTTACCAACTCCCATAACAGGATAAGAGGAGTTGTTGGCGCATGTGACAGTATTCCCTGTAGGGGCAGGCTCCAGTGAAGAGAAGAAATTGCACTGCGAGGTAATATGTTTGGTCGCCCCACTGTCAAAGTACCAAACATCTGAGTCCACTGCAGACATGCATTGCTCATGAGAAGATGGGTCAAAATTGCAAACAGTAGTAAACGCCCATTCTTCTTCCTACACAAGATTTGCAGACTTTGTTTTTGGTGTAGAGGCCTCAGCAACAACCATTCCAGCCTCTTTCTTCTTTGCCTCTTTTGCAGCCAGTTTTGGACAGTTCTTTATGATATGATCGTTCCCTTTACAGTACTTGCAAAACAATTTCTGCTTTTCTGATTTCTTCTTATCTTTATCCTGGTTCTTCGAATGTGCAGCATTTGGAGATTTTTGCTTACTAGTAGAAGAGCTCCATTTTCCTTTGCCCTTCTGACTAGCCAGGAAAGCTTGATCTGCAACACGCATAATGGACCTGTTCTGCCTGGACTGATCTTCCTGCAACAGAACAGAGACTAGCTCCTCAAATGATAAGGCATTCGGATTGCCTTTCATCATCACCCAAAGAGTAGAAGCAAAACTCTGATATGAATCAGGAAGACCATTCAGAATGGTCTGCACAAGTGAGCTATCTGGTATAACCTCATCAGCAAAAATCAACTGTTCCTTCAAATCTTTGATCTTTGTTAGGAAACTATCCATAGAATCACCTTCATTCATGTGCTCACTCTCCAACTGTTTTCGAAGGTAAGCAACACGAGCCTCATTCCTAGCTTGGTACAATGTGGTTAGTGTATCCCAAGGATCCCTAGCTGTTCTTCAAGAGCGAATATGAGGAATAATGGCACGTTTGACAGACAAAGCTATCAATGCATGTGCCTGGGCATCTCTGCCATCCCAACGAATTTGCTATGCAGTAGGTGCAACACAAACAGCAGCACGAACAAGAATCTGCGGAATATCATCTTCGACACCATCTTCATCAGCTCCAGCACCTGTATTTGCAGTACCTGTAGTTGCATGTGGAACAGGACGTCTTTCAACACCCTGCACAATGTTCCAGAGTCCTTTTGCAACCAATACATGTCGCATCATATAAGCCCATAATGGGTAGTTGGTACCATCCAACTTATCCTCAACAGCCAACATACAGAATACATCACTGCTTTCAGCCATGGCCGGTGACTAAAATACCTTGATGCAGAAAATTGACTGTATCTCAAAAAGTTGAACAGAACTGCCCAGACGAGTTCTGCTAGACCTGTAGCAGATTTCGAGATGTTTAAACTGGCGAACAAAAGCTGGTATATACCTTTGGCACAAAAAAACGAAATAGCCTACACGAGCTCAGATTGCGATTTCGGCACCACAAAGCGAAGCAGTTTTCATCTCGAAAACACGCTGAGTATGCTCACCAAAATTCGTGCGATTTTGAGACTACAAACGGAGGAGTGTCGACGACGCCCTAGATGAAGCGACGACCTGCTCTGATACCAATTGTTGGAGATAGATGTCTGCGGAAGCACACGAACGGCACAAGGAAGAAGACGAAGCTTGGAGCACAAACACACAATAGTGAGTGTATTACTAGAGAATGTACAAAGATAAGTAGCCCATTAGGGAAATAGGCGTATATACAAGCCGGGGAAAAAAACCTCCTAAAGAGGGAAAAAAGTGCCCCAACAGTCCTAGTGTGTTCACACACATCACTACCTAAATATATCAACATCCATAGACTCAAGGAATCCTTGGCCTTTACAAAAGTGGAGTTGGAATACATGGGAACCTCTAAAATAGATAAAAATTACATGAAAATATTACAAAATGAAGCAAAAAATAACATGTGTTGCCATTGATGATTCCAAAATATTTAGTTTATGCTTCTTAATCACTTGGATTTAGCCAAGAAGTCTTTCATTCACTTCATGGACGAAAATGGAAAAAACATTGGTGGGCGTCTTCTTACTTGCAACTCTTTACTTCCAGTCTTTTCTTCATCTCTTTGCTTCATATGTGAACAACTCCCCCCTCTCAAGGCTCTATCATCCTTGACAAGCATTTGAAGGGCATGTTGGGGTTACTTTCGATTCTCTCTTTTGTGAGTTGTTTGGTCCCTATGGATGTGTTTCTTTGCCAAAAAAATTAATTTCTTGCTCCATTGAATGCCACATTTGCGGAATGTCACTAGGATCATATTAGATTGCTTAATGTCTAGAGAACTGGCATTAAGTCTAGGTATGGGTGACTTGGGGACTTAAAAAAATAAATTGGAATGATTTTCAAAAATGCATTTTTGAAATGCTTCTTGTGGGAGTTTGAATCACTGGAATGCAACAAAAGACACAATGGACCCTTCCAATATCAACTTACTATTAGATAGACTATGGAAAATACAAGCATGCAGTGTGTAAACGATTCGCAGATGATTCCAACACCAAATGGAGATAAAAACAACGATAGAAAGGTAATAGAGTTCTCCTTTCAATAAAACAATTCTAGACAAAATGACGCATGGATTTGAAAGAAAATATTTATTGGACTCCTACATGAAAAACCACCAACGGTTGTGGGTAGGTCTTTGCAATCTCCACATATGTGGAGAGAACTAAAAATATGCTTACAAAAGATTAGGAGCTCACTTGGAACTAATATCTCCATGTAATAGATTCTTGATACTCCACTCTTTGGATCAATACATACACATCTGCAAGATATCTTTCTATAACAAATGAAAATAATCTAGCTAATTAATCAATCTTCCTAAACTTTCTCCTAGATAACCTACAACCAACAATTTACACTTTGATTGATAAGCTAGGCAAGATATATTTCTTGAAAAATATTCCTTTGACATGTGGAAATGCTCCTCCAAGAAGAAAGAAGTTCTTGAATTCTTCAATTTAACATAAAGCTGAGCTTGCACTTCAACATTCTCCCCCTCATGCTCAAGTTCTCAGCCTGCATCCTTCAAGTAATTAGTTTACTTGCATATTCAAAGTGTGGTTGCATCCAAACCTTTTTCATCATATCATCTACGTGCTCTTGAGTCTTCACATGCTCTATTTTAACTTCCTTTTTCAGCACTTTCTCTCAGACACAGTGGTAATGAAAATCCATGTGTTTCATCTTTGCATGAAATATTGGATTTTTAGCAAATTGTATGCCCAAAATGTTGCCACATAAAAGGAAAAATTTATCACAATCAATATGAATATCTAAAAATAAATTTCTTAACAACATAGCTTCACATGTACCATTAGCTAGGGATATATATTCAACTTCCATTGATGAAAAAGCAACAAGGGGTTGTTTCTTTGAATTCCATGATACTACCTTATCACCTATCATGAAGACATAACCTGATATACTTCTTCTATCTTGCTTTGAAAGTACCCAATCTACATCGCACTATCCTTTGAAATCCAAAACATAATTTGAGATATAGTAAAGACTATGTATTTACTATAGATTGGGTATTTGAAAGTACCCAATCTACATCACACTATCCTTTGAAATCCAAAACATCATTTGAGAGTTCCTTTCATGTATTTCAATACTTTCCTTAGTGTGTGAAGATGTATGTTTGTAGGTCTTTGCATGAAGTGATATTAAACTCCTATTGCATAGCTTAAATTTGGCCTAGTGATTGTAATTTGTGGCATAAACTAGAGAACCAACAATGCTCCTATACATGGTAATATTCTCAATGGGATCACCTTCATCAACAGTTAGCTTTTGATTTACCTCCATTGCTTGTTAAAGAGGTTTAAAACCACTCATGCTATACCTCTTGAGCAAGACAAGTGTATACTTCCTTTGCATAAGATACAATCCTTTTGGACAAACGGTTTTGATTGTAGGAAAATATTCTAAATCTCCAAGATCTGATATCTTTAACTCTTTCTCAAGTCCTTACTTTATTTCATTGATGCCTTTCCCATAATCAGCTGTAATAATAAGATCATCTACATGCATAAAAATAAGGGCAAACTATCCATCAACATGCTTTATACATAAAGAAGGATCTACAATCAAAACATGAAATCCTTGCTTGACAAAATATTCAACCAATCTTTGATTTCAAGCCCTTGGGACTTGCTTTAGGCCATAGAGAGACTTCCTTAACATGCAAACATACTTTGTATTATCTTCATCCATATCCTTGATGCATATCCATGTAAACATTCTCTTCTAACTCACCATTTAAGAAGGCATTTTTTATATCAGGCTGATAAAATCTACATTTTTTTGCAACTCCTAATGCAATGATAGAATATATGGTTTTCATCTTAGCCACTAGTCCAAATGTCTCCTCAAAATCCATCCCATATCGTTGTGCATACCCCTTTGCAACAAACTGGGTTTTCTACTAGCAAGCCATCCATCTGCATTCCATTTGGCTTTGTATACCCACTTGAAACAAATTTTCTTCTTTGTGAAAGTTCTTGGGACGAGCTCCCAAATTTTATTATGCTTTAATGCTTGCATTTCATCGAACATAGCATCCCTCCACTCCTTATGCAAAACCGACTCCTCATATTTAGTAAAGCTCTTCACATTGAATCACTTGAGACATATATGCAAAAAGTTTGGCAAGTAATGTATCATATATAAGCCTTTGTATAGGATGTCTTGAAGAAATTCTCAGTGTTAGAGTAGTTGGTTTTATCTTTTATTTGCTTCTTAATATTATTGGGGTTTGAATCTCTTCTTCTACTTGTTCATCTTCATCTTGTGTAGGCATGGTTGCCCACATATCTTCATCTTTATGCAACCTTTTTTTGTGGTATGACCATAAAATTCACAAACAACTAAGAAACTCAACTAAGAGGACTACCTAGCAAGACACTAGGGAGAGAGATGCACCTTTCCACTCAATCAACCCCTAAAATATATAGCTCCATGTCCAAGGGTGTAACCAAACCACAAGGGGACATGTGTACCTTCCATCACATGGGTCCCTAAGGTAGTCACATGGTTTCAAGCTTAGGAATGAAATCACATGCCTTCTAAAAGAAGACCCCCAAGTCCTCATGTAAAGTCAAGTGACTAGGAGAAGCTTTCAATCAATTCTAAGGTACTCAACCTTAGATAAAGCAACCAGGTTCAAGGACCCTTCAAATAAAGGTAAATAAAAAATAAATCCCAAGTGCTTCACACTTAGAAACCCAAAGATCTACCCCTTAGACCAATGTTTTTATACACCATTCCACCCCTTAAAAGCATTTCCATCCTTGGAATTGAGTGGAGATATATCTTTGCATATTCCCCTACGCCGGATGATCGATATGATTGATCATGGTCTTTATCTCTCTAATTTGTCCCTTCATTTACAAGGGAGTTCTTTATCAATTGAATGTAAAAAGGAGAATTCATCTGTCCTTTGATCCCTCCGTGAGTCATTCAAAACCTCATTTGGTTTTGCATGTGAAAAGATGAATCGAGTCCAAAATATGGAATGTGCATTAGGTAGACCCAAAATGTCTCTAGCTCAATTTCTATCCTGGTCCATATCTATGTACCATTGTGCCTAAAACTAGTAGAATAAATGGAAAGAATTCTTTAAGACTCTCTTATTAGGTTCATCTATCTAGTCAGATCTTAGCTTGATTTGAATGAAAGACGAATCGTATTCATAATTGCTACCCAAATCACTTTCCCTTGATTTTCCTAGATGTACACATGCTTGTACCTTCAGGTTAGTGAAATGGGTGGATTTCTTTTATGTGATTTACTTCCAAATAAGAAATCAAAATATAGGGGAATATGTTTTAGAATCCTTGCCCAACCAATAAAATGGTATAGGTGGATTATCTATATGGTTTGTTAAGAGGAAAAAATGCCTTCTTTAATTTGGAGAGACTTTGAATAACTTATTTGAAGTGGGCTTGAAGATTTTTTCAAAAATTTTGTTAGTTTGCGATTCCATTTTAATAGACTAAATCTATAGGGATCAATCTAGCTTTTGAAGGCTTCAATTGGTGGAGATCTATTTCACTTGTTCTTCCAAGCAATTAAGATCTTTATAGCTATGTTGCAAAATGGGAACTAATAGTTTAAAAAGGTTCTACTATCTATAAGGTCACAAGTATTCATAGATATGGACTATTCCAACCAATTCTTCAATCTTCTGATTGATACTCATTCCTCATGGATCTTTAACTAGATCTCAAAACCTTAGAGATTTAACTCAGTTCTAGACTAGGCTATGTCCCCTTAGATGAGGTACAATATAACTTCCTCACAAAAAAGGAACTTTCTCAAGCTATCTTTATCTTCAAATACCCATTTTAAGTCCTCTTGCTTGTGTGATAGTTCTATGTGTGTTAAATTTAAGTGGAATTCCTTTGTGTTGAGCTATTTCAATTCCTCTAGAGTATGTTTGTTGAATGTTTTGTCCATTCACAATGTATTAATAACCTTTTTTAAAGAACCACTTTGTCACTCGAATGTCATGACATGAGTTTTGAGAGCTTCATTTTCTTCCTATGCCATTTACAACTATGCCTTCATTTCCTTTATGGTTGTATTGGTTTTCATTCGTCCTTTGAACAAGTTTTGGCACTCTTTTTCAATGTCTTTGACCACATATTGGGTTCCTTGCAAAATCACAACATCTTCTTGCTCTCTAGGAAGTGTTTCTTGTGATGTGATTCTAATGGCATCCTCATCTTTGTGTTCCTTTTGTAGTGCCTTGCTGGCTAGGACAAGTTGTTCTGGTGGGATTTCTTCACCTTTATCTTGTGACTATATATGTACATATCCTTCAAATATACATTCCGTTCCTTGTTCTTCTTGTGTATTTTCATCTACTAGCTCCGGCATATGTGTGATTTACTCTTGTGTAAAATCCTTTGCATCTGGGCTAGCATCAAGTGGCACTTGGGATAGGTGGGCTTTTGAGACCAGCTGAACTTCTTGTTTTGTCCGTAGTTCTTCTATAACCATATATTTTCCTTCTTCTCCTATTTGGGACAAAATTTTAGTATATGAATGGAATATATATTTTTCTTTTATGAAGGTGGGAAACGAGATGATAATTGGGTAAAAAATGCTATGAGATGGATTGGATCAATGGCAAAATATGATGAATATCAAGTCAAGAGATTATACAAGGTTAAAAACAAAGGGATTGTGCGCTCGTGTGTTGTGGATGTGTGTATGGTGGTTACAACTACCTTTGCAATAATGATTCCATAAAGGGTGAAGTTGGGGATGGATGGGGTTGAAGTGGATGTGAATGGGATGGGTTCTACTTCATGCACATTCTAGGTGAGAATGGTAGGTTCATAAGGTGGAATGGTGTGACTCTTCTCTTGTGCAATCGAAGTGTCTAAGGGTGTGTAAATAATAGGTGATTTGATCATGCACGACTCAACAAGTGGGGTTGTGGTTGCTGGTTCTACAATTGTCACTCTAGCACAATGATGCGCATCAAGGTGAGGAGATCCACCTCATAATTGTCAATCTGAGAAGATATGAGGGTGGTATAATGACCATGAGCAAGTGTAAGTACATGTCTATGAGTGAGAAGCACACTAACATGCACACACATACACACACATGCACATAAAAGGTAACATGAAGATATGGAGCAATGGATTTTCTAAATATCAAAGGTGAGTTTACAATGTGCTATAAATGCTTCACTCTCAAAACAACCAGCCTTAAAAATGATCATTCTAGCTCTTTTTATAGTGTTTTGATTAGCTCTGACACTATTTAGACCTAGTGTCCTACCTAGTTAAAAATTAGGTTCCTAAGCTAATTTGGGGGCTCAAATTAGCCCTAAAAATTATGAAAATTGATACAGGGGCACATCTAATAGTCCTCAAGCTTGAGGAATCCTCAGCTTGGACAAAACACAATTTAAAATATTAAAAATGAGATTTACAATGTAGTGTAGTGATAAAAATCATTGTTTGTTATATATTTGATTTTTGAAAAATGAATGCTTGGCCTATTTGCCCGATGTGCGTGGGTTTCCTTATCAGCTTGATCCTCCTTGTCCTTCTCTTTGACCTTTCTCCCTTTGCCTCATTGTCTCATGCTACCCTAGTGTGAAAGTCCACTTGGGCCGCCTCCTTGGCTACCAACACCCCCTCTCTCATGTCTATCATGCCTAAAAGATCCTTGTTGTGGAGGGCATGTGGTATAATATTGTAGTATGTCCATAGCTACTTCATGTTTCTTCAATCGGAGATTGTGTGCTAGAGGAATCATGAGTTTATTCGAATCAAGAGGTGGTGGAACCTCTAGATGGGGCAAACGTAGCTGAGCTACATGCAACGCTTGTTCCATTGCAAAGAGGTGCAAGAGATGTGTGGGATGAGGGATGAAGACTTTTGAGTGGTATTCTTAGAATCCTATCAAAAACATTTCCTTGAATGTCTACTTGTAGCAACCGGGCATATACTTGATTCATGCGTGCCACGCATAATTGGTGTTGATTGATGGAGTCTTACTCATGTCATAGACTAGTTCAAAATTGCCTTCTAATCTCAAAGGTATAATCAATGAAGGTATATTCTATCCTTACTCTTTAGATTTGGATATCAAAATCTATTCAGATGTAGATTGGATAGGAGCTAAGAATGATAGAAGAAGTACTTCTGGTTACTTAGCATTTGTAGGTTCAAAGCTAGTGTCATGGAGTTCCAAGAAGCAACCAACAATTGCTTTATCCTCAACTGAAGTAGAGTACGGAGGTTTGACCATAGCAACTCAAGATGCAATACGGTTAGAAGCATTGTATACAGATTTGGGACTTGTGAGTTCCAAACCTCACATATTTGGAGATAATGTAAGTTCCATTAATCTAGTGGCGAACCCTATTTTCCATGCGAGAACCAAACACATAGAAGTTCATTACCACTTCATTAGGAAGAAGCTCAAGGAAAAGGAGATTGAAATTTCTTTTTTTTCCTACTAAAAAGCAAGTAGAATATATGATGACGAAGGCACTTGATGGAATAAAGCTTTGTAGATTCAAAGCTATGACATGTGTTCAACTTATTAGAGAATAAAGGCTCAAGCATACTTTAGATTGAGGGGGAGCTGTTGGAACATCAAGCTTACACTATGCTTGAGGTTGATCTGATCTACATCAAAAGATATCTCTTGGATTACGGGAAAAGAATATCCATTGGAGAGTTTTTTTTTTCTATGCTCATTTATTGTATTTAAAAGAAAAACTTCATGGATCTTTTACCATTTTAAAAGCCTTGAGCTTTACACATGTAAAAGTAGAAAGATAGAGCCCAAATTCCACGAAGTTGTGGTTTTTGAGTTGCATTCAATCAATCAATGAATCACCTAAAAGTAGATCAAACTAGATCTTCACTTTTCCTAGATTGTAGGAAAGTGAATTGATTCCCTCCAACAACCATTTCCACCTTCATTTGAATTCAAAATCCACTTGTAGAACTCGTGGAACATTCTAGAGTCTATATAAAGACGTAAAATCACTTGTACTATACATGGAAGCAATATACATACACTTGTGACCATCATTGTCTTGCTCCTTCATTTCTCTGTATCATCTTCTTCGCCAATAGTAATTGTACAGAGGCTATTGCTCTCTTTAAAAAGCTCCAAATTGAATGAGAAATGGCCCATTGGAAAGTTGTTAGTGTCTAGTTTATGTTTATAAATTTTCATAGCATTTAGATCAGTAGATTGGGAGAAATCTCAGTTTTTCTGTATCAAGGTCAATCTCGGCATATTCCTAAAAAATAGGACGTACCACTATTGAGTGTTTGATTCATTCGTATAACATATTTTGCTTATTCCTTATACTCTTGTGCATTATATACACTCAACCTTAGGTATAGCACTCCCATAAAAGGGTTTTTTCTAATTTCAATCATGCTGGTCACTATGAGCATTTGAAGTTCATTGTCTCTTCCATAGATAGTAAGTTTTTTGAGCTAGTTGATGTGCAAACCTATCTGTTTTGTATCGAATCTTTCCACTTGATGCTCCAAAGTACATACCGCATTTTATTGCACTTATCACATGCGTGTAAGGTCAATTTGAGTCTCCATAAGCTCAAGGGTTGGTCTTGTGCCGGTTGGCTAGACCAAACTTTGTCACTTTGAAACACACTTTTGTACCTCCTACAAGCTTGTCCACATGGGTGCCTTATTAACTCCCTGTAGGAGGTCATTCAGTTGGAATTTTTTTGCAAATGTTGGTGCCTCCTCGATTACTCTTCTAACCTCCGCATTGTGATCAGAAAGGACTACAACGTACACCATATATTCATCTCTAAGGTGATGATCAACCGTTTGTGGGACAAGTTCTAAAAATATATTGATTTAACCACTGTATCTTCTAAGTTTGATAGAGATTGTATCTGTATTGTGACCATATCATTGTGAATTCACCCAATTTCTTCAACTTATTCTAGCCAATGAGGGACTGGTTCTTCATATGTTTCTTGCCCTTCCTCAGCGACTCTACCCCCAGAGGCTGGCTCTGATTCATAAGCCTCTTCAAAGTTTTTTTCCACTAGAATCTCTACCAATTCTTCTAGTTTAGGCTCCACCTTTGGGGATGGGGGTTGCTCATATTGTGTGATAATTGTGTTTTTCATTCCTCTATTTGTTTTTGAAGTGCCTCAATATCTTGTGTATTGGCTAGAAGTGGAATGACTTTAGGCACTTGGGTGTTGGTTGTGGATAGCTATTTTCATAGCTCACTGACCTCATCTTCTAATCTATCATAAGATTCAAGGAAATTTGCATGCTTCTCTAATAAAAAATGGATGTTCTCAGAGGGCATCGCTTGAAAGTGTGTGGGACTGATGGTAGCACATGGGGTTACTTTGCATAGGAGCTTCAAGGTTATCTTACTCCTTCTGCTGGAGATGCTTGTTCTCTTCCAAGGCTATGACTATATGTCATTGGAGAAGATCCATGTTCCTTTGCAGTTTAACATTTTTCTCCATCTCATGGTCTAACGAGACCTCCACATGCTTAATGGCTTCTTGATCTACAATTTGCATTCTTTAATCAAGCTCATTGTCGACTTGTTGTAAAGTGGTATATTGCTCTAGTAAGGTGTGACTATCCTCTTCTAGTACAGTGACCCTTGCTTGTAGACATTTCAAATCCTCAGTGATTCTTCTAGTTGTTGATATTCCTATCGTAACTGAGTTGCACATTGAATCATTGTGTCAAATGCATTATGTATAGGCATGGATGCAATATACACAAGTAGAAATGCAAGGGGATGGGAAGTGGGAATGGGCATTGTGAATGTAGTGCACGATGGAGTGATAGGTTCTGGTGAGGTTGACAGAGGGGGGATGGAAGTTTGTGGAAGTGTCAAGGGAGGGGGTGGTGCCATGGGTGCTGAGATATCCATGGGGTCGGATAGTGCTATGCATGTTGGTTATACCATATAGATAGGAATGGTAGGTTCTGTGCTTGTTGTGTTCTTGAAAAGTGGTGATGTTGTGATAGGATAAGGGCTGTTGATGGTTGTAGGACTCAGAGCATGGTTTCTACAAAGGATGCCCAAAATGGTGTTAGGGTGGTTGCAAGTTCCTGGAGTTGATGGGTGGATGAAAATGCTATGGAAGCATAGGGATCGGTGGTATGGGATAGCTAGATGATATGAAATGTCAAAAATCTAAGAAGTCCTTCGGTGGGAGGTGGGTTTCCTACTACATGTTTGAATGGGTGGCCTGTGGCAATTTCCAATGGATCTATGGAGGTAATGTACAACAGATTGGTGATGGAAGATAATATTTTGGTGTGGGAGATAAGAGTGTAGAAACTAAAAGAAGGGGTAGAGGTGATGAATTTGGTGGTAGTTGTGGCTGTTTCAGTGTGGGGTGGTGGAATTAGGTGGGGTGTGAAAAGTTGGTTCTATTGGATGGGTGGTTCTTGTGGCCATGGTGGCAATTTGGGCCAGTTGGGTTCTATTTGAGGATGGAGGAGGTGTAGGCAAGATGGGTGAGGTCTGAACAAAGGTTTCTACAGTGAGATCAACTATGGTTGTCAAGGTTGTCTCTTAGACTATGACAACTTCTCTTTGAGATATATGTTTCTAAATATTTTTTCAAGGTCATGGCTTGGTGTCAATGTGTGGATTGTAATATTGCAGCCATGGACTTTGTCCAATGGTATGTACAACCTCCACAAGTTTCTATTAGAAGCTGGAAGGATTCTCCTAGTATCTGATCGATGAGTATTCAACTAATGCAGAATGAAATTCTATCTCTCGCTCTTGGACACTCTAAATGGTTCCATACAATCACTGAAGTTGTGTCGTATAGGTTGGGGCTCCTTCATGTTCTTCTTCATCGTGTTCATCTTCATCATTTCGTGCTCTTCATCTTGTTGTTGCTCATCAGGTTCCTCTTTGTGCTGCTGATGATCACCTCCTCCTTCTTCCTCTCTCGATTCAAGGCTCACATCTCTGAGGATCTACACAAAGTTGGCATTGGATAATTCTTCCAATCGAATCCCACAACTCTAAATCCGATGGTATAGGTGGGAAAATCAATTGTGGACCGTCAATACTTCTCCTTGGCAATTTGAGTGTTGTTAGTTCGTTAGAGACATATGCTAATTCTTGTAAAAGATTTGGCGTGCTATTTAAATTCGATAAAAAGTCTTAACCGAAAAGGCAAGACTGTATAATGCAACCTTTTATAGATTAATGAAAATCATTTCTTTTGGTGTACTACAGAAGAGACATGTACCGGACCTGTTGAACTGTCAGCCAGTGGCATTGCATGCCTTGTTTAGTATATCCTATGCCATTTCATTCTGATCTATTTTGTTCTGTTCTATACTAAAGATTGTTATAAAGTGGTGTAAAAGTAGTTTGTGTGATCCACAATTTTTGTGAAGTATGATAAGTAAGAGATTTTTTGATTTGGTGACAGCTAATTGAGCAGTGTTACAATTGTTTGGTATAGTAAGCCAGTATAGGATTCAGTGAAGAAAAAAGTAGTATATGATCCGATGTAATCTATAATTCTGACCCATAGGATGCAGAATCTATATACTATGGATATATCGTGATCAACCATTGAATTTGGTTATCTTAGAGATAGAATGATGATGGAGAAACTAAGGAGTTTAAACTAGTCTAAATTTTGCCATCTAAGAACTCTATTGACCTACTGAGATCCTTAAGTGGACCAGAGGGAAGAGAGGTTAACACTGGCAATCCTACTAGGGAGTCGTCTCTGTAGCCTACATGCTGCTAACATGGTCTGATGAAACCTACCCAAAATATAAAAGTGATAAACATTGTGTACGAGTGAATAGTGCATTAGGTGCATCATGGAGCAAACCAAGAGGAATCACCATACCAAAAGATAAAGTTGCAAAATGTTGCAGTATGGAACTGACATATTTCTTAGTTTTCAATCTGCAAGAAATACCAAAAACTTCTTCGAAATCTTTCGGTGAACTTTTGGCATCTAATAAAAGTCTAGTTGTTTTGAAGACAATGGTTGATAGTGATAAGATGCACAACAAAAAATCTGTGCAAGCAGAACTTCAACAAGAAAAAATCATGGATATCTCCAAAAATTATAGACGGGCAACTTACCAAAATAGTAAGTACTAGTGAAGGTTGGAGGATGCTGATTGAGCGATGAATCAACACATTCTTTCCAAAATTCTTGTGTGAGCACTCATTGGGAAGGTATTAGTATCTAGTTTCTGTGTGTAAATTTTCAAAGAAAAATCTCAGTGTTTCTATCTTAGGTTCTATCTCTATGCATTCCTAAAAAATAGGAGGTACCACTATTGAGTGTCAGGTTCATTCCAAAAGCATATTTTGCTTATTTTTTATACTCTTTTGCATTCTATACACTCAACCCTATGTGTAAAACTCATCCAAAATGATTTTTCCAATTGTAATCATGTTGGATGATATGAGCATTTGAAGTTCATTATCTCATCCAAAGATAGTAAGTTTTTTGAGCTAGTCAATGTGCAAACCTATCTGTTTTGTATCAACTCTTTCTAATTGATGCTTAAAAGTACATATTACATTTTAGTGCACTCATCCCATGCCTATAAGTTCTATTTGATTCTCCATAAGCTCAAGGGCTGGTCTTGTGATGGTTGGCTAGACCGAACTTCATCGCTTCACAACTCACTTTTCTACCTCCTACAAGCTTCTCCAAGTTCTTTTAGTGGTATCAGAGCTAGATCAAGATGGGTGAAAAATTTCCCTCAATGATTGAGAAGCTTGATTGACATAACTATGCGGCTTGGAAAATTAGAATGGAGGCCTATTTTTTGTTGGTGTAAATTGCAAGCCTACACATTTGGCTCAAAGGATGCATTGAAGTCTACACATATATGAAGAAGCATAGGAACATATGCTAGTGGTTAATTACCACTTCACCTCATTGTAATAGTCAAATTGACTTAGAATCTTTTGTAATCACCTACCAAAATGAGTCGTGGAAAAGTAGCTCATTTGATTGAAGGAATATCTCCAAGCATTTAGGAGCTTGATCATAGGGAGCCAAAATTTGAATTTGAATTCAAATCTTTGTTCATTACATATAAAAGGTGAACATGAAAAGTCACGGGTAGAGAGAGATCATTCGCGAGCCTCAATCTACTGATTTTGAGTGTGTGTGAGGACTATACTATAGCCTACACCTCTCTACACCATTAGGCAATGTTATTCATGCCAATGGGATTGTATACAAGTGTTCATTAATAGATACATTTACATCATGTATCTCTGAGTTCTCTGTTAGTCTACTCAAAAGTCTGTCAACTTGTCAAAGGCATATCTCGGTCAATTCTTCACCAAATCAAGTTATTCAAAGCTTGTTGGATTCAGCTCAAAGTCTTCTACATGCAGTCAAAGTTTGAAGTAATTCTATTCAGCCATTTCAGAGAAATCTGCGTCGAGGTGAACTCTGGTCATTTTTTGCTACAGTCCTAAAAAGTCGGGGGTATAGCTAAACTTGCTAAATTGATTTCTCTTAGCATAGTTTATCTATTTACATCATTACACTTGCAAATGGTAGCTTAATAAGCTAATTAAATACCCCTAGAAGAAAGTTTATCAATTTCTATTGTGCTGGTCACACTGAGCAAAACATTCAGCAGGTGTCAAGACATAAATAGAAGGTTTTCTTGAGTTAGTGAACTTCAAAGTTATCTGTTTTGGTTCAATCATTACACACATCACTTCCAAAGTACATAGGCCATTTTTTGGTGTTATTGGAAAGCTAATAAGGTCTACTTATCAACTTTGAAGCAAAAGAGGGCTGGTACAAAGTAGGTTTAGCAGTACCTACTCAGTCTCTTGGAGCATCCATCCATCTATGGGAGATGGTTTTCATTCATTTATTGATAAATTGGACAGGAACAACTATCAAGATTGGTCTCTAAGGATGAAGACCTACTTACAAGGAAGGAGTCTCTATGGATACATCTCAGGAGATGAGGAATTGCCCTCATTCAAATCAAGAGGATTACCAACCAAGGAAGAACAAGAAAAACTAAACACATGGTGTGCTAAGGATGCATTGGCAAGGTCATATTTACTCAACTCTATCTCTGACTTTCTTTTGCCACATATCAGAAATTGTAAGACATCCCAAGAAACTTGGGAAACCTTGTCATCATACTTTTCCTCCAATACAAGGGCTAGGAAAAATCAGTTGTGGATTGAATTCACAACACTAAGGAAGCAACCTAAGAAAGCTGTTTCAGAATTTGTGACCAAGATCAAAGATGTTGCAGATCACTTAGCAAGAATAGGAGAAGAGATTGAAGAAGAACAAATTGTAAGGCAAGTGATCAATGGAATCAAGGCTGATGACAAATGGGAAAGCTTCACCACTGCAATGGATCTCTACATGGACATGCATACTCCAGATCTTACAACTCTCATGGGACAACTATTTACACATGAAGCAAAGCTTACAAAAAATGGAGATACATCCAAAGGTAATAACTCTTCTGCCCTATACACTGATAAGAAGTCTAAGGATAAAGGCAAAAGCAAGAAGATGGAAGATGAAGGCTCTACCTCCCAAGCTAATTATGCAGGGAGAGGTAGATCTTCAAGAGGAAGGGGCAGAGGAGGTAAGCAAGGTAGGGGGAGACCCTATAACTCATCGCCATGCAACATTTGTGGTTTATCAAATCATACTACAGATGAGTGTTTGAGGAATTACACAAATCAGAGAGGAAGAGGCTGCCAAAGAGGTGGATACTCACAGTCAAGAGGAAGGTTCAACCATCACCAAGGCCACAACAATTACAACAACAATTACAACAACAATTACAATAGCAACTACCAAGGAGGATTCAAAACAAGAAAGGACTACAACAACTACACGGAGGAGCAGGATGACTCTCTTCTGATCATGAACATGACTTTAAAGTCAGGTACAAATGATGACCACCTATTCTACATTCACTCAGGGTGCTCAAATCATGTGGCTGGCAATGTGGCACTACTCTCTGATCTTGAGGAACCAAAAGGTAAACATCAAGTCCAAACAAGTGATGATACAAAGCATTCAGTAGTTAAAGTTGGAAATGTTAAGACTTGTGATGGTAATCAGAATTTGTTGAGCAGGGTACTCTATGTACCATTACCAAAAATTTGATGAGTGTTGGTCAGATTGTGGAGAAAGGTTTGCAGGTCAGATTCAATCAATATGGAGCATATGTGGAGGACCCAAGACATGGGTTCAAGAGGATTGCTAAAGGAGAAAAATCAGGTAGACTTTTCACCTTTGAGTTGGAAGATACAAAGAATATTGCACTATACAGTTATAAAGATCAAACACTTTTAGAGCTTGAGATTTGGCACAAAAGATTAGGGCACATAGGAGAAAGAACCTTGAAACAAATGTGCAGGGACCAATGTGTGCTTGGGATACCTAATGTATCCAAGCAACATATGATTTACAAGTGTGGTGCTTGTCAATTTGGTAAGTCACACAGGTTACCCTTCTCCAAGAAAGGATATATGCATGAAGACTACCTAGAGCTTGTACACACAGATGTATGGGGACCAAGCAAAGACCCCTCAGTCTCAGGTTCAAGGTACTATGTGTCTTTCATTGATGATTATAGCAGATGGACTGTATTATACTTCATGAAGCACAAGGATGAGGTATTTAGTTGTTTTAAGAAATATCTTGCATTAGTTGAAAACTAGACAGGAAGGAATTTGAAGAGGCTAAGGTCAGATGGAGGAGGTGAGTACTTCTCCAATGAATTTGAAGACTTCTTGCAGGACAGAGGCATCAAAAGAGAGATAACCACAAGGTATTCTCCTGAACAGAATGGGGTAGCTGAGAGAAGAAATAGGTTAATTGTTGAGACAACTAGGTCTATGCTTAATGAGAAGAAGTTACCTAACTATCTATGGGCAGAGAGTGTTTCTACTACCACTTACCTCATAAACAGGTTACCATCTAAGTCACTTGATGGTATAACACCCTATGAAGCATGGCATGGTAAGAGACCATCATTAGATCACTGCAAAATATTTGGATGTGTAGCATATGTGCACATTCCTTCTCAAATAAGAGGTAAGCTAGACCCAAAGGCTGAAAAATGCCTTTGGGTATGATTTAAATAAAAAAGGTTACAGGTTTTATAATCCTACCATAAGGGATTTATGGTAAGTAGAGATGTGATCTTTGATGAAAATGATTCTTGGTATGAGAATGAATGCAGGAAGGTTAAACTACCCTATGATTTGCAAGAGGAATTTCCAAAACTTGCAAAGGAGGAACCTACTCAGAATGAAGACTCAAGTTCAGATGATGAAGACACTATCAATCTTGAAGAATTCAAGGCATGGAAGTCCAAGGGCAAAATGAAGATGAAGAAGCTTGAAGACATACCTGAATCTTCAACTCAATCAATCAGAAGATCTCAAAGAGAAAGCAAAAAACCTATCAGATACGGGAATGATACATCTCTTGTTACTAAACATTCAGTTTATCTTGCCAAAGATTTGTCAGATGAAGAACCAAGATCATATGAAGAAGCAATAACCAAATCAGAATGGAAAGAAGCTATGGATGAGGAGATTGAAGCACTCAAGGAGAGTGACACATGGGAGTTAGTACCCAAGAAGGATTCTATGAAGGTAATAGGATCCAGATGGATCTATAAGTTGAAAATAAATTCTGATGGAACAATTAATAGGTACAAAGCCAGATTGGTAGCTAAGGGTTTTGCACAAACCCAAGGCATTGACTATGAGGAGACATTCTCACCTGTGGCCAAGATGCCAACAATCAGAGTGTTGGTAAGTGTGGCTGCATCAAAGAATTGGAACATGTACCAATTGGATGTCAAGAATGCCTTCTTGAATGGATGGATTTCAGAAGAAGTTTATATGTCACAACCTCCTGGCTATGAGGACCCTAAGAAGGTAACTTATGTTTGCAAATTAAAAAAGGCTTTATATGGATTGAAGTAGGCACCTAGGGCATGGAATTACAGGTTAACTACATACCTCCAAGACCAAGGTTTTGTCATGAGCAAGGTTGACACTTCTTTGTTCATTAAGAGAAGTAATTTAGAGGTAATATATCTCTATGTTTATGTTGATGACATCATCATTACAGGTAATGATGTGTATGGAATCAGGTATATCAAAAGCCAGATGATGAAGGAGTTCAAGATCAATGATCTTGGTTTATTGAAGTATTTTCTAGGGCTTGAATTAGTCTACACTAATTCAGGGATATACATTACTCAGAAAAAGTATGTACAGGATATGTTGAAGAAGTTTCACTTGCAGGATGCTAAAGTAGCAAGCACTCCAATGGAGGTAAACCTAAAGCTAAGTGCCCATGAAGGTGATGAAGTCAAAGACATTATAGGTTATCAAAGTATGGTGGGTAGCTTGAACTATGCTACTCTTACAAGAATTGATATTGCATATGGAGTAAGTGTGCTAAGTCAATTTATGCACAAGCAAAGGATACCTCACTTAGAGGATGCCAAGAGAATCTTGAAGTATCTCAAGGGTACACAGAACCATGGTTTGTATTTCCCTTACACTTCAGATATTGATATCAAAATTTATTCAAATGCAGATTGGGCAGGATGCAAGGATGATAGGAGGAGCACTTCTGGATATATCCCTTTTGCAGGTGACAAACCAATTTCATGGTCTTCAAAGAAGCAACCTACTGTTGCTTTGTCTTCCACAGAGGCAGAGTATAGAGGACTGGCCAATGCCACACAAGAAGCAATTTGGATTAAGCTTTTGTACACAGAATTGGGTTTGTTTACTAGGTCACCAATTATCTTTGGAGATAATACAAGTTCTCTTCACCTTGCAGCTAATCCTATCTATCATGCTAGGACCAAACACATAGAGGTTCATTATCATTATGTGAGAGAGAAATTGATAAGCAAGGACATTCAACTTACCTATGTATCAACCAACATGCAATGTGCAGATTTTTTGACTAAAGCTTTGGATGGAACAAAACTTTGTAGATTCAAATCCATGATTGGATTGCAGGATATACTTGAAGATTGAAGATGAAGACTTAAGCCAAAATATTTGGCTTGAGGGGGAGCTGTTGGTGTAAATTGCAAGCCTACAGATTTGTCTCAAAGGATGCATTGAAGTCTACACATATATGAAGAAGCATAGGAACATATGCTAGTGGTTAATTACCACCTCACCTCATTGTAAAAGTCAAAATTGACTTAGAATCTTTTGTAATCACCTACCAAAATGAGTCGTGGAAAAGTAGCTCATTTGATTGAAGGAATATCTCCAAGCATTTAGGAGCTTGATCATAGGGAGCCAAAATTTGAATTTGAATTCAAATCTTTGTTCATTACATATAAAAGGTGAACATGAAAAGTCGCGGGTAGAGAGAGATCATTCCCGAGCCTCAATCTACTGATTTTGAGTGTGTATGTGAGGACTATACTATAGCCTACACCTCTCTACACCATTAGGAAATGTTATTCATGCCAATGGGATTGTATACAAGTGTTCATTAATAGATACATTTACATCATTTATCTCTGAGTTCTCTGTTAGTCTACTCAAACGTCTGTCAACTTGTCAAATGCATATCTCGGTAAATTCTTCACCAAATCAAGTGATTCAATGCTTGTTGGATTCAGCTCAAAGTCTTCTACGTGCTGTCAAAGTTTTAAGTAATTATATTTAGTCATTTCAGAGAAATCTGCGTCGAGGTGAACTCTGGTCATTTTCTGCTACGGTCCTAAAAAGTCGGGGGTATACCTAAACTTGCTAAATTGATTTCTCTTAGCATAGTTTATCTTTTTACATCATTCCACTTGCAAATGGTAGCTTACTAAGCTAATTAAATACCCCTAGAAGGAAGTTTATCAATTTCTACTGTGCTGGTCACACTGAGCAAAATAGTCAGCAGGTGTCAAGACATAAATAGAAGGTTTTCTTGAGTTAGTGAACTTCAAAGTTATCTGTTTTGGTTCAATCATTACACACATCACTTCCAAAGTACATAGGCCATTTTTTGGTGTTATTGGAAAGCTAAGAAGGTCTACTTATCAACTCTGAAGCAAAAGAGGGCTGGTACAAAGCAGGTTTAGCAGTACCTACTCAGTCTCTTGGAGCGTCCATCCATCTATCCCAACATTTTTAAGGTAGAAATCTTTATGGAATTGTAGAAGGTGATGAAGCTATGTCTATTTGAAGATCCAAAGTAGGACCTAGAAAAGAGGAGACACATAATCTCATACTTTGGTGTGCAAGGGATGCTCAAGAAAGCTCGTACATACTAAAATCTATCTTTGACTTTATGTTACCACATATTTGAGGATGCAAGTCATCTCACGAGACTTGGGATGCCCTAAAGACTTTCTTTTCTTCTAGAACCAAAGAAAGAAAGAATCACCTTGGAATGAGTTCAACCAAATGAAGAAGACACCTAAACAAACCATCATAGAGTTTGTTACCAAGGTCAAGGAGGTTACAGATCAATTAGCATCCATTGGAGAGCTGATTGAAGAAGAGGCTATCATGAGGCCAATTCTCAATGGGATTTGAAGTGATTAGCAATGGAAATACTTCACCATGGCTTATGTTCTCATCATGGATGTGCAAACTCTAGACTTCAACATCTTTCTTGGACAACTCTTCAATCAAGAGGCCAACAATAACATAAAGGAAAGTAACTCCTATCATGGTAATTCAACTAGTGCTCTATATGCAAAAAAGAAGGACAAGAAGTTGAAAGACAAGAAGAAGGAAGAAGATGAAGAGGAGACTTGCTAAGCCAACTTCACAACCGAGAGCAAGTGGAAAGGGAAGACGAAAGGACCAAAGCATGACAAAGCCAAAGGGTAGAATGTTCAACCTTGTGCCATCTATGCCAAGACCAACCACACCACTCAAAATTGCTAGTTCAATTGGAAGACCCAGAAAGGAAGTGGAAGAGGTGGATGTGGCAAGAATAGAGGCAAAGGTGGATGCAACTTCAACAATAACAATAGAGGCCATAATAAAAGGGACTAAAACAATTATTTTGAAGATCAAGCACATGAAGAATCATTGCTTCTAATGAATCTAAGCCATAAAGAAGGTAAATAAGATGATCGTTTGTTCTACATACATTTTGGATGTTCAAATCATGTTGCAAGAAACATTGCTCTTCTATATGACTTGGAACGTCCAAAGCATAGGCATGAAGTTCAAACAGGGGATGACACAAAGCACAATGTGGTGAAGATTGGTGATGTCAAAGCTTCCAATGGTAGGATAAAGATTTCGAGTAAGGTTCTATATGTACCCACTATCACTAAAAACCTAATAAGTGTAGGCCAAATAGTTGAAAAAGGCTTGCAAGTCAGGTTCACCCAACATGGAGCTTTTGTGGAAGATCCATGTTAAGGCTTCAAGAAGATAGCCAGAGGTGAGAAGCATGGTAGGCTCTTTACTTTTGAAGTAGGAGAAACCAGGAACATAGATCTATTCACTATTGGATCTCAAGCCCCAAGTGAGGTTGAAGTGTTGCATAAGAGACTTGCTCATGTGAATGAAACAACATTGAAGGATATATGCAGGGATCAAAGTATTCTAGGACTGCGGAACATATCAAAGCAACACATGATCAACAGGTGTGATGCATGTGAGATTGGGAAGGCACAAAGACAACCATTCAACCATAAAGACTACATCCACAACAACTTATTGGACTTAGTACATGCACATGTATGGGGACCAAGTCAAGAACGTTCATTGGCAGGACCAAGGTATTATGTCTTAGTTATTGATGACCATAGTAGATGGACTATTCTATACTTCATCAAAAGTATTGGAGTTAGCACATACATATGTATGGGGACCAAGTCAAGAACCTTCATTGGTAGTGTCAAGGTATTATGTCTCATTTATTGATGGCCATAGTAGATGGACTATTTTGTACTTTATCAAACGTAAGAATGAATTGTTTGATTGCTTCAAAAAACATCTAGCACATATGGATAATCATATAGGTAGATCACTCAAGACGCTCAGATCTGATGGAGGGGGAGAATACTTCTCCAAAGATTTTGATGAGTTCTTGCAGGATAAATGTATAAAAAGGGAAGTGACTACCAGGTACTCTCCTCAAATAAATTAAATTGCAGAGAGAAGAAACAAGACATTCGTTGGATCAACCAAAACAATGCTTGAAGAGAACAGGTTTCCACATTATCTATAGGCAAAGGCTATTTCAACTGTTGTGTACCTTGTCAATAGACTACCATCCAAATCACTTCAAGGTATGACTTCAAAACCTAGTCTTGGACATTGCAAGATGTTTGGTTGTTTACCTTATGTTCATATAGCATCACAAATTAGAGGTAAGCTAGATGAAAAGGCAACACATGCAGTGTTTATTGGGTACGACTCAACTCAAATGGGTTACACGTTTAATCCTTCAACCAAGCAATTCAGTAGAAGTAGAGATGTTGTGTTTGAAGAACACAAATCTTGGTTTGATGAAGACAAACAAAAGGTAACTCTACCATAGAGCTTGATTCTGATTCTCATCAATTAGGAAGCAAGCATGATACACATGTCCAAGATCCAAGAAGTGATACAGATGATGACCAAGAAGAAAGGAAAAAGGATTAAAAACTATGGAGGTCAAGAGGCAAAGCAAAGATACATGCGTGTGGAGAACGCTCTAAGCAAGCTCCTAGAAGATCAACAAGAGAGAAGAAACAACCAGAAAGGTATGGATATGGTTCCACATTTGTTACAAAGCATCCAATCTAATTGGCAAAAGACTCAATTTCAAAAGAACCCTCAACCTATGAGGAGGCAAAGGGAAACCCCTAATCGGGAAAAGGCCATGGAAGAAGAAATAGATGCATTGAAGGATATCAACACTTGTGGTTCCAATGTCACCCAATCAAAATGTAATTGGTTGCAGATGCGTATATAAAGTTAAAAGAAACTCAGATGGATCATTTTGCAGGTACAAGGCAAGATTAGTTGCCAAAGGATGCTCACAAACTCATGCTATAGACTATGAGGAAATATTCTCACCAGTTGTAAAGATTACTACAATGAGAACATTGCTAAGTGTATATGCTGCAAGAAATTGGAGACTCCTCCAACTTGATGTAAAAAATGCATTTCTAAATGGTTGGATAAGTGAAGAGGTATACATGTCACAACCTCCAGGCTTTGAAAACCCTAATCATGCATCTTATGTTTGCAGACTTAAGAAAGCATTGTAAGGATTCAAACAAGCTCCTAGAGTTTAGAATTATAGGTTAGTAACATACCTTCAAGATCAAGGGCTCAAACCTAGCAACTTAGATCCTTCTTTATTCATCAAAAGGGATCACAATGATCTTATCTATGTGTTTGTTTATGTAGATGATATTATTGTGATAAGTGATGATTTGAATGGCATTCAAAGGATCAAGAGACACATGCAAGAGGAGTTCAAAATCAATGACTTAGGTGAGCTCACATATTTCCTTGGTATGCAAGTGATTTATACAGATGAAGGGATGTATCTAGCTCAGAGAAGATGCATTCAAGTTCTACTTCTCAAGTTCAAAATGGAGAACACAAAGCTAAATTAATGTTAATGAAGGTGAGAAAATTGACAACATTAAAGAATATCAAATCTTTGTAGGTATCTTGATATATGCTACTCATACAAGGGTAGACATCTCATAAAGTGTGGGAGTGCTTAGTCAATTCATGCACTCGCCAAGAAGACCACACATGGATGCAAGTAAGAGAGTACTTAAGTATCTCAAAGGTACAATCAA
This sequence comes from Ceratopteris richardii, assembly GCA_020310875.1. Taxonomy (NCBI): domain Eukaryota; kingdom Viridiplantae; phylum Streptophyta; class Polypodiopsida; order Polypodiales; family Pteridaceae; genus Ceratopteris; species Ceratopteris richardii. The sequence goes on along the minus strand of CM035426.1, from coordinate 129,977,847 downwards.
TGAAGGTATATTCTATCCTTAATATTTATATTTGGATACAAAAATCTATTCAGATGTAGATTGGGCAAGAGCTAAGGATGATAGAAGAAGTACCTTTGGTTACTTAGCATTTGTAGATTCAAAGCTAGTGTCATGGAGTTCCAAGAAGCAACAAAAAATTGCTTTATCCTCAACTAAAGCAGTGTACAAATGTTTGACCATAACAACTCAAGAGGAAATATGGTTAAAAGCATTGTATACAGATTTGGGACTCGTGAGTTCCAAACCTCACATATTTGGAGATAATGTAAGTTCCATGCATCTAGCAGCAAACCCTATTTTCCATGCAAGAACCAAACACATAGAGGTTCATTACCACTGCATCAGGGAGAAGCTCATGGAAAAGGAGATTGGCATTTCTTTTGTTCCAACTAAAAAGCAAGTAGTAGATATGATGACAAAGCCACTTGATGGAATAAAGCTATGCATATTTAAATCAATGGCAGGTATTCAACCTTTTAGATAATGAAGAATCAAGTATACTTTAGCTTGCGGGGTTGCTGTTGGAACATCAAGCTTACACTATGCTTGAGGTGGATTTGATCTACATCAAAAAGCTATCATTTGGAATATATCAAAATATCCATTGAAATGTTCTTTTACTTCACCATTGCAAAATCCTAGAGCTTTACACATGTAAAAGGACAAAAAGAGAGCTCAAATTCCATGAATTTGAGGTGGTTGAGTTGCAATCAATCAATCACTTAAAAGTAGATCAAACTATATCTTCACTTTTCCTAGATTGTAGGATATTGATTTGATTCTCTTCAACAACGAATCCTGCCTTCATTTGAATTCAAACTCCACTTGTAGAAGTCTTGGATCACTTCAAGAGTCTATATAAAGACTTCAAATCACTTTTATATTACATGGAGGCAATAGACATACACTTGTGGCCATCATTGTCTTGCTCCTTCATTTTTCTACATCATATTCTTTAACAATAGTAAGCTTGCAGAGGTTGTTGCTCTCTCTATTGAGCTCCAAATCGGATGCATGAGAACTCATTCAGAAGATATTAATTTCTAGTTTATTTATATAAACTTTCAAAGCATTGCATTTAGTAAATTGGGAGAAATCTCAGCTTTTCTATCTCCAGGTCTATCTGTATGCATTCTTGAAAAATAGGAGGTACCACTGTTGAGTGTCAAGTTCATGCCAAAAGCATATTTTGCTTATTTCTTGTAGTCTTGTGCATTCTATACACTCAAAACTTTGCTTATTTCTTGTAGTCTTGTGCATTCTATACACTCAAAACTATGTGTATCAATCCTCCAAAAGGATTTTTACCAATTGTAATCGTGTTGGCAGCTATGAGCATTTGAAGTTCATTGTCTCATCCAAGGATAGTAAGTTTTTTGAGCTAGTCAATACACAAACGTATATGTTTTGTATTGACTCTTTCTCCTTGATGGTTAAAAGTAAAGTGTGTATTTTATTGCACTTATGACATGCCTATAAGGTCTATTTGAGTCTTCATAAGCTCAAGGACTAGTCTTGTGCCGGTTGGCTGGTCCCAACATGTTGCTTCGCAACTCACTTTTCTACCTTGTACAAGCTTCTCCAAGTTCTTTCAATGAATGGACATCTAAAACGTTTAGCCCCATAGACCATGCCTAATCCTTTTCTTTCTATAGTGGTGTAATTCCGTTCTAGTGCATTCAAGTTTTTCCTTGCATAAGCAATGGGAAGGTCAATGTTTCCTTCACCCGTAGGTTGTGTGAATACACAACCAATAGTATAATTGGAAGCATCCACATAAACATGGAATGTCTTACTACAATCTGATGTGGTCGAAATTGGTGCTGAATACAATCATCATCTGGTTCTACAAGTTGAGCATCAGTTCTTACTGAACTTGTTGCAATTACTTGGCTCATCAAAATTTCTGCTTGTGTTTGCAGAAAGGCTTCCTGCAGATAAAAGTCATTTGCCAAAGCTACATCCCGGCTCACCTTCATGTCTTGAATTTGTTTATCAACTCTAGATAATCTTCCTGCTTGAGCACCCAATTGGTTCTCTCTTCTTTCCAATTCTTGATTCTAAAATTGGATGGTCCGATAATAAGCATCGCGCTCTCTTCGGATCGCTGGAACCTCTTTCTGGAGTTGAGCGGTTAACATCATCTTCGTTTTAAGAGCAGAATTCGATTTAGGCAGGTTTGCATTTGCAAACTGTAGCTCTGTATTGGTTTGCTTTAGTAAATTTGTCACTTCCTGTCCTTTCTGCACAGCTTCATCCAATTGTTCTCTAGTTTCTTTTAACAAGTTTCCCAGTGCTATGCGGGCATCCTCTTTATCCTTAACTAACTGCTCTAACTGAAGAATCTCTGCATCAACAGCACATAATAAATCATCTTTGGCTGTTACTTCAGCCAATGCAGCATCTCTTTGACTGATCACTGTTTCTTGTTCCGGTGTGCTTGAAGTTGTTTAATTTGGAAGTGCAGATTATGATTCTTTGCCTTCACTGCATCTACCTCTTCCTGCAACAGAATGATATCTGCTTCTAAAACATCAACTTTATGTTGTAGTTCATGTCTGAGATTATCAGTAATCTCCTTCATCTGTGCTGGTAGTTGCTGCGATAGTTGGATCTACATATGACCCATAGATGCTAACTCTGTAAACATATGTATTGAAGGAAACAGAAGAGGAGGACGTGGTTGAGATGAAGAAGCTGTCAGGAGTTGATGGGAATTGGGTGGAGAATAGTTAGGTGAAGAGGATGATGAATCCGGTGCTTCAGGTACAATCGGTGGAATGGGGACAATAGGTTTAAGTGGAGGTATGGGTGGAGGAGTGGGTTGCAGATTGTTGGCCACCAACAATTTTTTGGTAAGTTCCTACGTAGTCACTTGAGATTTGGCAACGGCATAATCCACTGCCGTAATCAATTCTGCCAAAACTTCTGCAACAATAACCTGTGTATCTTCTTTCACATCTTGTTTGTACTGCTATTGAGATTCTTCCTTAGAAGATCTGTCTTCAGAATCGGCACTTTGATCTTGTTGCTGGTTTGGAGAAGACTGAGCGGACGAATCATGGTGAATTGAGGTAGCAGTGTCGTGGAAAATCTCTTCTTCATTTTTGTCTGCGTTATTTCCAACGGCAGACACTTGCACTTGACTGTCAGACGAACTTATCGGGATTCGTTTTCCGCGGAGGAGTTGGAAGATTTCTTCATCATCTTCGTCGTCATCTTCAAGTATTTGAGCAGATTCCTCATGATATAAAATTGGAGCTTGTGGAGGCGGTTGCGTTGCTTGGAGGGCCGGAAACAAAAAAGAAAGGATGTGCGGTAAACGTGAACATGGGAGATCACCTTTGTTAACGTGTTTTATGACCGTAACACATTCACGGTGAATGCGTCGGAAATAGTAAGAAGCAAAATTGATAGGCTCTCTAGCAGCCATATCAATCACCGAGTAGAATGGGCGAGATATCCCATAAGTTCGTTTCTGTAAGTTCAGTATGGCTACTAAAAATTGCAAAGTTGTTCGTTCAGGCTCATGGCGACAGAGTATGGCATACTCATTCGAAGAGTGCCTGGGGAACAATTCATTCATCGTAGCAATTGGAAGGTTAGGACCATTCTCTCGTCCTTCCGGAGAGAGTCAAAAAGCAGCAGCAAATGACATCATGGTGATTACGACACGAGATGGGAAACACGTAATAGGCCAACTCTGCTCTGTAGCAGGTGTGGCGGCAATAGCGGCGATTATCTGAGCATAATACGGATGGGACTCCACTGAATGCCAGGGCAATTCAGCGAAGTTGGACAAACCTCGGACACGCACGAATTCACTTACGTCCTGAGGAAGTCTGTCACGCAAGGTAGCAAAGTTTACCAGGGCTTCCATGATGTGCACGCAAAGTAGCACGAATACACAGTGATTACAGAAAACGCAAAGCACACAAAACACACAGACACAATAGCAATTAACAGCAAAATGAAAAAGCTTAAGTAGATACTTGGCAGCGGGAGGCGATCGAAAATGCTAATCATCGCGCGATGTTGAGATGATAACCTTCATAACGACGGTGTGCATGCATGAGCAGAATCAATAACAAAATGCGGTGATTATTCATGGTTATGTAGCAAAATGAGGAGTTTATGGTTATTATTCAACTAAAAAGAAAAAAAGAAAAAGAAAAAAGACACGCGGGCAACCGTAGAACATGTCTGCGAGAATCAGATGCTTGATGATACGGCCGCAACTTTGAACCATTGATCACTTTAGGAAGAGGAACTCCGATCAGAGTAGTCAACCGAAAAGTAGCTGGGCCCACTTGTTCACTAATCTAGTAAGGACCAAACCATCTTAATTTGAATTTTCCAGCCGCACAATTTGATTTAGCATTATAAAACAGTACAAGTTGTCCTAGCGTAAAAACTGGAGTTCTAAGATACCGATCATGAGTACGAGCTTGCCGCAACTGAACTTCTTGAAGAGTCAGAAAACTTTCCCAGCGATGCTCATCTAATTCTCTAAGTGTGTCCAACCGAAATGGCAAAGAATTTTCGGGTAGCAACTTCTGAGTTAGGGCCACGCGTAAACTAGGCACTACAACTTCCATTGGATCAATTGCTTCCAATCCATAAGCAAGCTTGAAAGGAGTCAGTTCGGTGGCAACTTTGTAGGTAGTCCGGTATGCCCATAATACTACAGGTAGTAACTGATCCCATCTTTCTGGTGATTCCACAGTCAATTTTTGAAGCATACTCAGCAAGGTCTTGTTGGTACTTTCAACTAAGCCATTAGCATGAGGATAATATGGTGAACTGAATTTATGCAGAATTTGAAAAGTGTGTGTTAGCACTCGCATTAAATTGTTGACAAAGTGTGTCCCTTGATCTGTGACAAGTTCCAAAGGTAATCCATAACGTGGGAATACGTCCTTCATCAGGCATTTGGCCACCGAAACAGCTGTGGCGGACCGTAAAGCCCAAGCTTCTACCCATCTGGTAGCATAATCTGTACATGTCAGAATGTAGCGATTGTTGCTAAGAATTGCTGGAGGTGTGATTGGTCCAATAAAATCAAGACCCCATTTCTGAAAAGGTTCCAAAGTGTTGAGGGTTCTGGTGGTTCAACACAACATCTAAGTAAAGAACAAATTAATATTACTCACTTTCCATTTGCACTGGTCTTCCTTCACAAAGATTCCACCTGATTCATATTCGAAAATTCACCGTAACTCTTCCATTTTTGGTAACTTTTCGATAGCTTTATGGTAATTTTCCAGTAATTTTACCGATTTCAGAAGTGAACAGTCACGTTCCAAATTTACACATTTCGAAGATTAACAGATTTCTGACACACTCACAGACACACAAGTTTCAATGCGCTGCTATGCAGATAATGTGAATCTCATTTATTGACTTAGCGGAATTTGAAGGTTACAAACAAGAACCTTGTCTCACAAATATTCTCTGTCCTTTCTTAGATTTGACTTAACGCTGCGACTACAGATTTGTAAATCTTAGAACTTCATAAATCATACTTGATTACACTACATGATTACATCAATCACAGCGCATACGATGTTTTCTGCAGAACTTGTTCTCCAGTCGTCCAGAATCCCTGCCAGGCAATCTTCTTCTCCCCACGGTTGTCGAGTGCCTTCCATTTTTGTAACGTCCCTCTCCTTCTCGTGACATGTCCTTTTTTATCTCCACATAACCGTCTTTTTCTTTTTATTTTATTAAAATCCAATACACCAAAAAGATATATCTAACTAGATAATATCCACGTTTACCCATTTTTCAGATTTCAAATTAATCATTCATCTTCTAGATTTCCCTGCCTTCAACACCTGGCACAGCCCGGTGGGTAATTTTGTTAAAAATTAGACTCGAATTTGACAATCCCTTGATCATATAAAATTATTTCCTGCGACTGTTTGAAAATATGCACTTCTTCTACTTCACTCCTCCGATTCTGCAAACTATTGACATCCTCCTCTGTACCATCCTGCTTTTTCTGAAAGTCTGCATCAATAATAAACTGCTGCTTCTCAGTTAATATGTCCACCTTTTCTTCTAACTTCCTTTGCAACAACTGTTCCTGCAATTCCTTAATTATGTGTATCTGTTCTTCAATTTGCTTCTCTTGCTTTGTAATTACACATACTAAATCTTTCTCATACTTGGACACAAAGCACGTCTGGACCTGTTCATGCTGAAGCTTAAACATACTCAGCCAACGGCTTTGGAAAACATTCCAAATGACTTGAACATACTTATGGAGTTGCTGCTTCAATATTCCTATATCCGACCTTGTCATTAATGTAGCATCTAATTCCACATCTTCATCTGCTAACATCTGCTTTTCCAACTCCTGCAAAACTTGTATTCTCGAATGAAGAATCACTTGTTCCTTCTGCAAAGTAGCATTTAATACTGAAAAATCCATCATCTCTTTTTGAATTTGTGCTTTCACAGACTTCTGCCATTCTTCAAATTTCTGCATAGACTGCTTCATACTAGACAACTCTATCACATATTGCATCTTGTTCTTTTGCAGTTCCTCCAACATTTGTTCCTTCTCATCCAACGCTTCCTGAAGTGTTTTAGTCTTCTCCTGCAAAGACTGATAATCATCCACATTAACAAGTATTTTTGTTTGCTCATTCCAAGACAATCTCTCCTCTTGCAAAACTAAGAAATCAGAAATTTCCTGCAACCTCTTCTTCATTCCTGATACATCATAATCCGAAATGTTAACATCCTTTGACATTTTTTCACCTACTGCTTGTAGTTGTTCCTCCCTTCTTCTCTTTCTAGACAACTTAAAAACTGTTCCGAATGCTTTCGGCTGCTCAACACCATCTGGCACCTGCAACAAAATATCATCCTATATCCCAGCTTCTCTTACATCAGCTTGAACCGTCTGACTAACCGGTTTCCGCTCTTGTGCAATATAACCTGCGTAGAGAAGATCTTCACATGTCTCTGAAGGTCTATCCATTACCTCTTTCGCTGCTAGCTGTTCGTGCTCACGACTCATTACTTGATGACCACGAAAATTTATCTCCTTTGGCCACACTATCTTCTGACCTTCGACTAGCTGCACAAACTCGAATAATGCGGCTAAATATGCTAATATCCTACTCTTTGATTGCGTTTTATGCCTATCCCCAACAAAGATCTCACTATATAGGTGATCATACACCCAATGAGCCCAACTTACTTTTCCACCTGCCTTTGCATAAGCCACAGGTGCAAAATTCTCCTTGGACATAGAATCATATTTAATGATAAAACACAACCTTTCCAAATATCATTTTAACTGCTCCCTTCGAACATAACTTGCGTTCTTCATCATGTAGTACTGTCGTCCTCCTTCTCTGAGTCCAAAGTCTTTCTTCAAAGCCTCCTCGGAACATTTTGGAATGACTACATCATTGTACATAGGCAAACATCATTGTACATAGGCAATTGAAATATTTCTGCAACTAATTCGGGTGAAAGTTTTACTTGAAGTGCTAACTGACCCTTCGTTTTTCGAATGATGTCCAGTTGGCTCTTTGCATAATAATTGCATCTCCAGCGCTCCCATGGCAATGTGGCGAACTGAAATAACCCGATCCTTCTGAGCTAATTCTCATTCAAAGCAGACTGTGTATCAACTTCCACTTTAAAGTCTGTGAATGGCTCCATAGGCGTTTGCACAACCTTAGTCGTTGTAGATGGCATTGATATTTCATCTTCATCCTCCTGTAACGAACTATCACTCTCCTCCGTTGTGGTTTCTTCCTTTCGCACTACAACTTCTCTCTTTCTCATACACCCTCTCATGACTCCTGATTCAGACACCAACACAGAAAATGCAGGAAAAAGTCTTATCCTGAAATCCATTAAGTAGAACTAAAAATATTCGTTCCATAAGTGCGAATGCTTGAACTGCCACTGACTGCAATGATAAACGTACTTACACACGTACCCCTTCATACGACTCAATAATATTGTAGTATGGATTATCATAAAAATCATCAACAATCGGTTGCCCCACATATCAATCACCCACTTAACAAATCCTCTACACGTGCCAGAAGAATCATGGAACTGAACACTCATGAGCACTTCAAGAATAAGAAATTGATATTTAAATTCCTCAATACTACATTTTGTAATGCAAAAACTTCCAATCATAAAATTCCGACAAATTGTATTTTGCAAGATAATAATTGGTTGAATACTCGCTTTCTTTTCATATTTCCCTCGATACCTCTGCTCTTTATAGATCTGCTGACTCGTAATTCTAAGTATACTTATTCCCATCACCTCATTACTTGCAGACCCGGAATATTCTTTAGTTTGTACACCCTGATTCAGCAACGCTTCCTTATCGATCATTGGCCCTGGGCTAACCCCTAGCACACTGTTGAACTGCAACTGTAAACCAAGTCTCCATTGTAATCGTAAAAATTTACTTAATGTAGTTTTGGACCAACACGAGGTAAAAAAACACTGTACCACAAATAAAAATGTAGAGAAATAAACTCTTTTACTGCGATGATCACAAACATTGCTGAAGTGTTGTTCTGGATTATAAAAAACTTGCACCACGTTAGGAGATAACCAGTTCAAATGTGGCGGCTTCCCTTGAAATAATTTCAGCCTAAATCCATTTATTGGCTTGTCCATCCATGTGCCAAACACATCTGCCACTCCAAAAGTGCCTTGACCCAAATCTTGCACAATCTGATATGGGACCCTGTATCTCAATGTAAGCTTTCCTGGATGGGGTCCTAGCTTAGAATTATACACCATCACCCAATCACCTTCTTTAAATAATTTAAACTTCACATTCTGATTTACCCAAGCCTGTCTCCGCCTTTGAATCACCTCCGTAATATATGCGCTTATCAAACGATCCTCCTCAATCTGTAAAAGATATTTACTCCTGTGTTTAACCGATACCTCAGGCAACATTTTCTCTGCCGTAATCCGCAAACTTGGAACTACAAACTCCATAGGTACTACTGCCTCCAATCCATATACCAATCGGAAAGGTGTCATACCTGTTGTCACTTTAAATGCTGTTCTGAATGACCACAAGGCTGAATCAAGAAACAAATCCCAATTTTTCTGATTTTCATGCACTAATTTTTTTAAGAATACGCATTAAAGTTTTATTTGTGCTTTCTGCCTGCCCATTATTTGAGGATGATAAGCTATAGTCTTTTTATGCAGGATTAAATGAATCCTTGTTAACTATGAAATCACCTCATTGAGGAAATGAGTACCTCTGTCACTCACCAACTCAATCAGACATCCAAACCTGGTCATAATATTATGATAAAGAAATTTCGCCACAGCTTATTATCCTTCAATGCCACAGCTTCCACCCATTTTGTACAATAATCGGTTGCCACCAATATATATCTATTACCCCGCTGAGTGGTCGGTTTAATTGGTTCCACAAAATCCATGCCCCATTTTTGGAAAGGATCCAGTGGTAATATCGGTTGATCAGTCATTCCATCAGAATTATTAGGTTGGCCTAACCTTTGGCAAATCACACATCCTTTAGCATACTCATATGCATCCTTTAACACCGTCGGCCACCACAACCCAGCTTGTAATACCATTTTGCCTGTAATATCCCCTGATAAATGACCTCCTGCTGAACCTGAATGTGCTTCCTGTAAGACAGCTGGTTGTTCAAAATCTGGTACACACCTCCTTATGACCTGATCCACCCCCTTTTTGTATAATGCTCCTGCTATCACCAAATACGGCCTACTTTTAAGAGCAAACTTCCTCCTCTGATCAGGTGTAAAATACTGTGGTAAAGCACCCTCCGTCAGGAAAATTAATAACTGATCATACCATGAATCTTCCTCTACCACCTGCGCCGTAAAAACAAGTCAGCACCGAAAATACATCCAGTGCACCGGTGGGTGTTTCTCCTGATTCCAATCGACTAAAATAATCTACCATCACATGTTCTTTCCCTGGAGTATGCACAATTACAAAATCAAATTCTTGTAACAAAAGCATCCACCTCGCTAATCGGCCTATTAATAAGGGCTTCTTGATTAAATAAACCAAGGCTTGATGATCCACATGAAAAACGACCTTATTACCCAACAAATAATGTCGAGACTTGTTAAGGGCATATACCATCGCCAAAGCTTCCCTTTCCATCACCGGATAATTTCTTTCAGCCGCAGCCAATACTCTACTGGCATAATAGACAGGTCTATACCATCCTTTGTCTTTCTGCTGCATCAAAACTGCTCCTACGGCCACATCTGATGCATCAACAAATATGTGAAATGGCGTTGACCAATCCGGTGGTCGCAAAATTGGTGCTACCGACACCATCTTTTTTAACAATTGAAACGCTTTCTCTTGAGCATCTGCCCACATAAGCGGAACATTCTTCTTGGTCAAATGCGTCAGTGGTAGGGAAATGTTTGCTAAATATCTTAAATATCAGGAATGCCACTTAATTTGACCCACAAACCGCATAACTTCTTTAACGTTGATCGGTGCTTTAGCTGTACGTATAGCTTCAATTTTCTTAATATCAATAGCCATCCCTGCTTGTGATATAACATGGCCCAATAAAATACCACTTCTGACCGCAATCACACTTTTAAATGGATTCAATACCATCCTAAACTGTCGACATCTTTCAAAACATGCTTTCAGGTGTAGTAAGTGCTTAATCATTTCACTGAAGACCGAAAAATTGTCAACAAATACTTGCATAAAGTCTTGTAGATAAGGTTCAAACACTTTATGCGCCACATAATTAAACGATGGCAGTCCATTCTTCAAGCCAAAACTCATGACGGTAAACACATAAGCGCCAAATTCTGTAATAAATGCTATTTTATGCTGATCCTTCTCAGCCACACTGATCTGATTATAACCGGAAAATCCATCCAAAAAACTATACATTTCATGGCCGGCTACTACATCCAACACTGCATCACAAAACGACATAGGAAACGGGTCTGTAACCGTTGCTGCATTTAACTTTCGATGATCAACACAAATTCTGAGCTTCCCATTCTTTTTGGGAACCACTATGATAGGAGATAGCCAAGTCACCTGATTCACCGGTTTGATAAAACCGACTGCCAACAATTTATCAATCTCTTCCTTCACTTGTTTGGCAAAATTAGGATTCATTCTATATCTTTGTTGCGCCACAGGTACTGCATCCTCTTTAAATTAATCGTGTGTTGATGCAACTGCGGATCTATGCCTTTAACTTGAGTATAATCCCAAGCAAACACATCTACATACTCTTTAAGCAGGCAAATAAGATCCTGCTTAAATTTGCCTTCCAATGTTTTACCAATCCGCACCATCTTGGGTTCAGCTTCGGTTCCTAAATTAACCTCTTGAAGCTCCTCCTCCTTCACCTGCATAGAACCTGCATACTTCTGATCATACATCCTTTCCGCCCGCGCAATTATCTCTTCCTCTTGTTGTTCCATCTGTTTCTGCACCGGAATGTCTATACGTTGATCAAATATCTTTTGTAACTGGGCACCTGCCACCTGTTCACCAGGAACTGGCCCTTCTACCTTTGACCCACCACTATAATCCTTACTTAACACTCCTGCAACATCGACTTCTAATACCGGCACCACCGTTGGGTATGCTTGCAAAAACTTTTCCTCTTCATCATCTTCAATCTCATCTGCTAAATTAATGGTCTGAGCCATAAGTGGTTTCTCCTGTACCGACATATTTTTCCGTCCACGCATAGGAATCGTCAGTTGCTTTTTACCTTTGGTAATCATTACTACATTCAAGCCCCAATCCTGCTTGACTTTGGTGAGCTGAAACCAAGGTCTCCCTAACAACATTTCATACGGATATGCGGACTCAGACATTCGGATAACCACAAAATTGACCATAAATGTCATGCTGAAAATGATAATTTGTTGTTGCTTCAGAATGCCAACCGGCTGTACTCGTGTTTGATCCGCCATCTTTATTTGAAAAGGTGCTGGAGCCAATACCCCTCTACCCATTTCAATAAAAATATGCTTGGGTAATATGTTTACTCCTGATCCTCCATCAAGCAACACTTCGGCAAATCGCCGCTGGTTGTACTGCACCTGAATTACTGGTACTACAAAATCCACATTTGCTTGATCAATACTGTTGGCCGAGATTGAAGGGGTCGACCTAATTTCGGGCTCTGCCTGATACCCAAGTAGCTTTCTCAACAATTTCTCTTGAAACACCGGTACCAAAGATAACAATTGTTCCAAGGACAACTGTAATGGTGAGCTAATGATTTCATCAAACCATTCATTTGCCAAGCCTTGCTGACTCGGAGCCTTATCCCGCTCCACTATAGGAGGTATCAATTTCACACCCTGTTGTTGCTTAGTCTGACCTCCACACCTCGCTTGATTAGGAGACTCCTCTCGAACCTGCTTCAACACCTTGTCTCGAATTTGCCTTTGTTCCTGCCAATCAATAGGGCCTTTGTTCCTTGATCTTGTAACCGCCAACACTTCAACCTCTTTACCTTTCCCACATTGTTTACAATCACACTGCCATTGGTTATTATTCTTAACGTGCATTCTATCAGATGTACCGGGTGCATCATGGGCTCTATCCACTTGCTCTGGCCATTCTATCAGCATGGCTGTAGCTCAATGATGAGTAGCACCTCCTTTAATGTCAATCCGGGAAGACGTGAGGATGGTATGAAGACCTCGAGCAAGTGGCGGCACAAGTGCGTGAGTGAGAAGCACACTAGCATGCACACACATACACACACACGCGCACACACGGCAAGACAAAGAGCGAGAATCAATGGAGCTTTTAGATTACTTTCAAAATGCTCTTACAAGTTCGTTTCAATTACAATCTCACCTCAAAAATGAGCTCTCTAGCTCTTTTTATAGTTTTTGACTAGCTTTTGGCCCTGTCCAGACGTAGTGTCCGGCCTAGTTAAAAATTAGGTTCCAGGGCTTATTTGAGGGCTCAAACGAAGTCTAAAAATTATGAAATTTGGTACGATGGTACTTCTAATACTCCTCAAGCTCGAGGACTCCTCGACTTGCACAAAATGGAGTCTAATCTACCAAAAACGGGATTTACAATGTTTGTGTAGTGATTAAAATCACTTGGGTTGTACATAATCTATGGGAAAAAATGATCTGGCCTTGTTGCCGTATTGTGCATGACTCCTTTATTGCTTTGTATGCCAACACTCCCCCCTTCCTAGCGTCTGTCGCCCCTGACAGACCTTTGTTCCCTCGGGTGGTCGATGTAATATTGGATGACATTGGTGGCCAGTTCATGTTCTCCTATCCTTAAGCCTCTTGCTAGATCGGCTTCCAATGCCTCCCAATTTATTGCACCGGGGGTCTCTGGTTGCGGGGTGGTGTAGTACTCTGAATACATTGCTTGTTCACAAGCAAACAGTTGAAGCAGATGTGTCGGCTTTGGCGCGAAAATCTCCGAGTGGTACTCCCAGAACCCTGATCTGAACATTTCTTCGAAGGTCTGTTTGTAGCAGGCGGGGAGGTATTTGAGGCGTGCATGCCAAGCGTAAGCCACACGGATACTGGGGGTGGTGCTCATGTCATACACCAAGTCGTAATTTCCATTGCTAAACCCCGGAAGGCGTACCTGTGGTGCGGCTGCATTTCTAAAGGTCTTTAGCACCACTTGCATCATATCTAAGATTTTAAGCATCATTTGCGCTGCTACATCTTGCATGGGCTTCAAGCGCGGCATCCAGTGGCGAATGGTCCCCATCATATATGCTACCGATGGTGGTCCTTGTGGTGGCGCTATGTACGGGTAGTTCAGCCATTCCTTGCATTGCGCATTGTTCTGTACCTTGATATTAAATGCCTTCCACGACCTGCGGCGGGGGACTGGACCGTAGCATGGGTTGTACAAGAGGTGCAACGGCGCGTTGTTCCATGTGCGTAGCATTTCTGGATAAGTCTCTAAAAGTTTCTGCCGCCATGTTGGTTGACGAATCTTGCCTTTTCGCACCTCTGGAGGAAGGTCTTCGGGTTGAAATTGGGTCGCAAAAGTAGGAATCTGACCCGTGACTCTTTGTATTTCTGCATTATAATCAGCCAAGATAATATAATATGGCCTGTACTGGAGTTCCGATGAGAGAATCAGGCGTCTCGATGACAAGTTCTTGAAGTAATCTGATTGTAAAACAGTCTCCTCTATGACCCTCATAGCCTGATTTTGCACTACGGTGCGCTCTTCATGCGAGGTCCCTATTTCCTCCACTTGTCGTAACCATGGCGGCCGTGGTGCCTCGAACGTGTCCTGCGCTTCTTCTGTTTGTTGGCCTCCTGGGAATGGTTGCGGATCATATTCTTCATCAAACGTTTGTTCCACAGGAATTTGCACAACTTCTTCGTCCGTGGGAGCCTCCGGAGGGGAAGATGGCCTCTCATATTGTAGTAGGCGTGTCTGCAATTCAGTTACCTGTTGCTGGAGATCTTTTATGGCCTCTGCGTCGGAGGGAAGCGAAGCTGCAGAGGGGGTGGTTGGAGGGGCAGCTGTTGGGCCTTGTTGGTGTTCCTGCTTCAGTTGTCCTAGCTCCTCCGATAGCTTATCATGTGCTTCGAGTAGCATGGCATAATCTTCCAATATAATCTTGATATTATCGGGGGTCACTGCTTGAAACTTGGATGGGCTGATGGGTGCCCCCGGTGTGCTCTCAATAGCTGCCTCCAGGTTCTCTTGATTTTGTATTTGCAGACGTCTGTTCTCTTCCTGAGCAGCCGCAAGATGGCGTTTAAGTAGCGCCATATTTCGCTGAAGTTTTGAGTTGCGTTCCAGTTGTGTCCGTAGGTGACTTTCTACCACCTGCACTGCTTCCTGATCTACGTTCTGTAGCTGTACTTCCAATATATTATGGGCGTCTTGGAGGGTGTGGAACTGTGTGTGGAGGCGAGCATTCTCCTCTTCTAGTACTGCAAGGCGGAGCTGTAGTGTCGCTGAGTGCTCTTGCAGGCGTGCGTTTTGTTGCTGGAGCTGAATGTAATCTGTTCTTAAATTTGATATACAAGCCAACATGGTGTCCAATGCATTACCTATAGATGAGTGGGGGGTGTTTACTGTGGAAGATGCATGGGAAGGGAATTGGGGAAGGGAGACAGTGAATGATGTGTCTACGAAAGTTGTGTGTGTGGGTGAAATTGGTGGAGGGGGAATGGGAGGAGGTGAAACCGTGGGTGGAGGTGCCGTGGGTGGTGAAATGTCCATACCTTCAGGAGTGGGTGTTAGTGTGGGGCCTGCCATATACATTGGTATGGTAGGTGGTGTGTGTGTGGAAGTGGTGAATAGATGTGACGTGGGGTGGGGAGCTGAAAAGACAGGGAATGGTTGAGGGCCTGGTTGAAAAGCCCTAGCAAAGATGTCCTGGAGGGATTGTAGAAATGGAGAGAGGGATATCGGGGGTTGGGGTCGTAAATTTGAGGAGGGCTGAAAGGGTTGCGTGGTAGCAGGGAAGCCCATGAATGTGGATCTGGGGTCAGGATGACCGGTGGCTGAAGGCATTGGGGATGGTTGTCCTAGGGCAGGCTCGGGAATGGTTTCGGTGGGTGGTGTAGTGATGGGGTTTGCGTCAAAGACCGGGTTATCAGTGGTAGAGAATAGGGTGGCACTGGAGATCGGAGTACGGAAGGTGAAGGTGGGGTCGGTGGGTTGAGCAGTCGATGTGGTTTCCACTGTTTCTCTTCTAGGAGGTGATGGTGGGGGAGTGGATGGTAGTGGTTCGGTGGACTCCTCATGGGTGGCGGGGTGCTGTTGACTAGCTGTTTGGGAGGTTGGTGTAGTAGTGGGCTCTTCTGCAACTGTAACGAGAATTTGGATATTTTTACCTGAGCGAGGTCGTGTCTGGAACCTTCGTGGGTCATATTGAACTGAAGGCCTCTGAATGGCAGTGCGCACAGCTTCTACAACTCCATATGTTTCTGCCATCAATAAGAGACCTTCCCTGTACTCTGAGTCAACTCCCGCTTCTTCCAACAACTGAGTCATAAGTACTCTGCTGCTCTGTTCAGTGAGTAACTGCTGCGATCGCACTCTTTCCATAATCTGATACAGCCTTCGGAGTTCTGCTGTATATGCTGGGGCTTCAGTGGTCTCTTCTTCATATGCTTCTTCTTCTTCCGGGTGTCCGTGTTGTTGGCTTTGCTGAGCGTCACTCCAATGGACATGTCTACCGTCTGTAGACTTTCTTCTTCTCCGTGAGGATGTGCCCTGCTCCTCTGCCTCTGAATAAAACTCCACATCAGAGAATTGTGTGCTTTGTAGGAATGCTTCGAAATCCTGGGGGTCCAGTCCTTCAGCCTCTCCAGTGGCAGCAAACTCGAATTCAGGTGTAACCGGAGGAGCCGATGGGGTGGGTTGTGTCGTAGTGTCAGATTCCGACCTGGGTATCCTAATGGTAAAAGGAGGTACAGTGCCCTCTCTTAATGGTGATGCCTCAGGAGTAGTCAGGACTTCCCTTGTCTGGACACACGGAATCGCGCCCCTCATGCGCTTGGACTGATGTGTGGATGTCTTGAGCCTTTTAAACATTTGTAATTGTGCCCAAGTTAAGGCACGCTCAATGGGGACATCATATGCCAAGCATCGGTAAATGATGCGTGTGAGTGCACAGCATCCGTTCACCACTAATTTCCTAGAAGCCCGTTTGTTCGCTTCATACAACTGATCTATAATCCACACTGGTAGCTTAATAGGTAGCGCACCTGCTTCCGCCAAGTAGAGAGCAAACCAGATCTTCTTGTGTGGTTGCGTGAATCGGTCTTGACCGGGGAAGGCGAAATGTTGCATGCACATGCGGAGAGGGATGGACACATTTGGGGTGAGGGCTGCCATGTCTTTCAGCTTCACTACTTTCCTGTCCTTCATGTTGTTGGGAACGAGAGCATCCTTTTCTGAGGGTACATGCGTGCCATGCATCTTTAAAGCATCACTCACTAGCTCCACAGTAAGTTCAAACCTCTTCAACTCGTTGTTGCCCAGCAATGAGGGGAGAACAAATGATCCGGGTTGGTCCTTATCTTCATGAGCTTGTAATGTAGAGACCAGATAGTAACATTGGAGGAGGTCGGGTTTAGGTAGTGGGGCTTCAAAATATTCCGCCAACCCTGCTCGTTGCCATATGATCTGGAGGTCTTCGGTGTTCTGTAAAGTCTCGAACTCCTTGGAGAAAAATTGGAAACGCACCCATGATCTGTCATACTCGCATTTAGACTCCCAGATATACTTAGCCTCTCCTAATGGACCGGGCATGCCATTGAACCAATGAGAGTTGGCATGGACTCTTTCCGTGATTCCTGTAGGTGGGTCTGGCACCGGGAGTTGCTGAAGGTGTTGCATCTCCACTGGTCGTTCAGTCGGGGGCACGTCCACAGGTAGGCTATCCACATCAATTCCTGCAGTAAGTATCCCTACTTGTGAGCCCGAACCTGTCGCTTCTGCCATTTTACTGCTTGCCTTCTGATTCTGTGAGAATATAGAAGCATGTGTTAACATCGTAATGGACAGACTAAATCCGTTGCTGTCCCCGTTACAACATTAACATGAGGTATATGGTGAGTTAGTGGTTAGTAAGTGCACGAAGACAGTGAGTGTAGTTAACGTTTGTGTATTCCTAGGAGACTAATGCCGTTAGTAAGTGGGGTGAATTTACAAATCGGGGTCGGGGGGTTTATCACAGATCTTAGACTGCCAAATGCAGTGGATGGGCTTTGCTTTCGGTTTCGTAGAGACTCCAGAGAGCTGTGTCGGTGTCGCTGTTTGGGAATGGGGCCTTTTAGGGACCCACTTATAAGTGATTACATGCATGCTCATGGGTCTTGGTGTGTTCCTAAGTGTTGAGCACGAGGGAATACTGGTTGTACTCGTAGATGGGTTATGCTGCATAGGTTGTGGCCTTGGCGTAACTACTTGTGCCCTCAAGCAAGCCTTAGGCACCCAAATTTGTCTAGATTGTGGGCTTGCCTTCATCGACTTCTTGGGCACCCAAATAGATTTTACTTTAGCAGAAGAATTTCTGACAGACTTCTTATTAGCGTCGTGTTGTTGGTTACTAATAAGAGGCTTTGCCCGTGTAGTTGACGGTGGTGCACCCGGTCGTTCGCCTTTCCGCACCCACACCTGGTTTATTTTCTGGGACATTCTGCTGCGCAGGTACTTTTGATCTCGGACATAGGTAGTACTCGGCTTCTTCTGCTTGTGATCCGCCTTTGGTTGCTGCCTCCTTCTGGCCTTTGGAAAAGAAGGGAGTTCCGTTGCATCCCTGACTCCTTTTTTGCAAATATCATTCCTCTGCAACACAGGGTTTTGAACAAGAACAGCATGGTCATCTTCATGTGTACCCCTGGAAGGACCAGGAGTCTGTGCCTTTCCTAGTTCCTTGAGTGCTCCATTGTCTAATTCTACTGTAACTCGACTATGATTGACCCAAACCTGGAGAAGTCCACTTCTTAGGTTTAAGTTAATTGCTTGGTCATAGATCCAATCTTGACCCAAGACTAGAGGTTCAGTGAGATCCTCATCTTGACACACCAGTACTTTAACTGTCATTGCCTCATCATGAATGTAAAGGGGAAGTTCCGCCTCGCCCATGCAAGGGGTTTCCACTCCTCCCAATCCTATGAGATATGCTTCCACAGGATGGACAGTTAACTGTAACTCTTGACAGTAAGACAACTTAACAGCGCTAGTGGCCGCACCTGAGTCAATCAAGGCTCTTACGGTCCTTGCACTCTTTCCTTGTCCTATATCTATGGTTATGAAAGGACGTCTATCAATTATTCTACTCGAGCTTGTTCCTGCAACTTCACACATGGCCATGGGATATCCTTGATCTGCATGGTCAACTGTTGTAGTCATATCTCGGCCTTGTCTGCGTAACTTCATCCTTCTGATGCGTTCTAAAGCTTCTGCTTGAGCCTCTTCTCTAATTCTCTTTTCTTCCTCTTTGCGTTTCTTAGCAGTGTTGAGTCGACTGAGCATTTCCTCCGTGAGGGGTTCCTGATACAACTTGACTCTGCAACCGCTAATATAATTCGGGAGAACATCACCCTCTAATGTGGCCAATTGTACTGCTCCGCTCGTGGAGATCCTATTGATGATCATAGGTCCGTAGCCCCTCTTTTCTAGCTTCCTCGCATGTTGTTTTAGTGTATAGACTAAGACTAGATCTCCTGCTTTCAAGTCTTTATCCTTCACGTGGGCATCAAAGTATGCCTTCTGTCTCTTCTTGGCTGCATATATCCCTGCAGCGGCTCTCAGTCTTGTTTCTCCTAATCGTTCAAGGTCAAAGATCCTAGAGGAGAGCTCATGACCTGTCCATTCGTGCTCTTGTGCTACTCTCAATGTAGGGATCAGGAAGTCCAAGGGTAGCACAGCATTTTGACCGAATACCATCTGAAAGGGGGTGGCTTGGAGTACCGTTTTGTAGGCAACTCGGTATGCCCAAACAGCATGGTGTAGCTGTTTGTCCCAATCAGAGCGTTTAGTGTTCACTAATTTTGTCAGTACATTGCATAAAATCTTATTAGTGCTCTCAGCTTGTCCATTAGCTTGAGGGTGATAAGGGGCAGACTTCTTGTGTATTACCAAGAATTCTTGGAGTAGATTCTCAATCACTTCGTTCAAGAAATGAGTGCCTCTATCACTTACAAGCTCTATAGGTAGTCCATATCTCGTGAATACATTCTCAAACAAGAATTTGGCAGTTGTTTGAGCATCGTTCTTGGTTGTAGCTTTTACCTCTACCCACTTGGTGAGATAATCTGTTGCCACAATGATGTATTCCGCATGAGAACCCTTAGCTGGGGGATTAATAGGACCTACGAAGTCTATTCCCCACTTAGAGAATGCACGTCCACCCATCATAGGTTTCAGTGGCATCTCATCTTTGCGTATAGGATACTGGGTCCTCTGACAGACATCACACCGTTTCACATAGGTATGTGCATCCATGTGAAGGGTAGGCCACCAGAAGCCCGCAAACATTATTGCCTTGATCACCCGATCTGGTCCAAAGTGTCCTCCTGCTACCCCTTGGTGAGCAGTTTCCAAGATCTTGAGATATTCACTTTCATGGACACATAACCTCAGGTAACC
The DNA here is from genome assembly GCA_020310875.1 of Ceratopteris richardii. Lineage (NCBI taxonomy): Eukaryota > Viridiplantae > Streptophyta > Polypodiopsida > Polypodiales > Pteridaceae > Ceratopteris > Ceratopteris richardii. The sequence continues at coordinate 129,957,687 of CM035426.1, read as the reverse complement.
ATCTTTACCGCGTTTGTATAGATTATCACCAATGAGTGAGTAATCCAAGGCTTCCTGTTCTAAACTCCTTTTCCTTGCGAGAGTCATGTCTGGAGGGAACGCTTTTGTCTTTAGGAAGGATACTAGTGGTTCACTCCATTCTGGCACAATAGATACTTGATAAAGAGTGGCATGTTCCACTGGTGGTTTAGTGCAACAGATTGGGCATTCCTTGCACAACTTTTGGACATCAGCTTCCATAGTTGGCCAATGCACTCCGAATCTCTTTAGAGTCTGCAAAGTTCTTTGCTTTGAATGGTGTTGCTCTAACGCACCTACATGTGCTAATTGCAACCATTTAGCGTACTCATCCTCTTCTACGCAACAAGCCAAGATCCCTTGATCTGTGTGCTTGTACATGCTTCCTGCCATGATATGGTACTTTTGGGCTTTTACGATCTCTCTATTCCGTGTGTTCACCACTGGATGATTAGGCCCGTATGTCAATACTGGTACTATTGGCTTGGCCCACTACGGTATAACTTCCAAATTAAACAAGTAAGCATCAGGAAGGTCATCTGACACTCCTTGTGGGGCTTCTCCCGATGTGAGCCTAGAGAGATGATCGGCTCTCAAATGAGTCCTACCTTTCCTTACCACAACCTCAAATTCGTATTCCATTAGCAAGAGAAACCATCTTACTAATCTACCTGTATTGCATGGCTTGTTTACTAGGTACAACAATGCCTGATGATCAGTAAAAAATTTAAACTTATTTGCAAGCAAATAGTGTCTAAATTTTTTGACTGCATAAACCATGCCTAATCCTTCGCGCTCTGTAGTGGTGTAATTCCGTTCAGCCGCATTCAATTGTCTACTGGCATAGGCAATTGGAAGATCCATATTACCTTCACCAGTAGGTTGTGCGAGCACACATCCAATAGCATAATTGGATGCATCCACGTGAACATGGAATGGCTTATTCCAATCTGGTGTGGTCAAGATTGGTGCTGAACACAATCTTCGTTTAAGCTCTTGGAAGGAATTCTCACATTCATCCGTCCACTCAAAGTTTGTCAGAAGTCCGTACATGGGCTTTGCAATGACAGCATACATGTGTATAAATCGTCGATAATAATCACAATGCCCCATGAAAGCTTGTACTTCCTTGACATTCTTTGGCCTAGGTAGCTCTGCTATGGCTCTCACTTTTTCTTCATCGGTAGATATGCCATTCTTTGACACTATGTGTCCTAGAATCTTGCCTTGCCTGACCATAAAAACGCACTTTTCTGGGTTTAGGCAGACTTGATATTCTCTACATTTGTCAAAGATTTGTCTGAGTTCAGGAATATGGGTTTGCCTAACGTTGGAATGAGCACAAAGATCATCAACATAGACTTCTAAACTCTTCCTTAGGAACTCCTTAAACACATGGCACATCAGTCTCTGGAAGGTAGCTGGTGCGTTGGTAAGCCCAAATGGCATTACTCTAAAAGCAAAAATGCCCCATTCTGTGGCAAAGGCTGTCTTATGCTGATCCTCTGGAGCTATGGCTACTTGATTGTAGCCCGAAAATCCATCAAGGAAGCTGTACACTTCCTTGCCTGCCACTCTTTCTAAGAGATGCTCTGTGATGGGAAGCGGATAGTTATCTCGAATCGTGGCGGCATTAACCTTTTTCAAGTTAATGCACACACGCAGCTTGCCATTCTTCTTGGGCACCACTACGATGGGGGATACCCATTCGGTGTGCTCAATTTCGTAGATAAATCCAGCTTCAACCAGTCTATCTATCTCTTCCTTGATCTTAGCAGCGTAATTATCATTATATGTATAAGGCTTTTGCTTAGAGGGTTTAGCATCTGAAGTCATGGGAATGGTGTGTGAGCATATGTCAGGGTCAACACCTTTCAAATCCTTGTAACTCCAAGCGAATACATCTCTGTATTCTCTTAGCAAGGCAATCAACTCTTGCTCTTCTTCTTCTGTCAAGTCATGGCCTATATACGTGCATCTCTCCTCTCCTTCTTCTATGGCCACTACTATTTTCTTAGTAGTTTCTTTGTTATCATAGGCCTCTCCTGATTGTGCCTCTCGTTTAGGCATTCTTATCATGACTCTCCTGTCATCTATCTCATACTTCTTAAAATTTTCGGGGACCTCAAACAAAGATTCTTCCTCCTCTGGTGAGACTTCTTTCTTCTTTCGTTTCTTTCCTTCTTCCTTCGGGGTCATATGTGTTGCTAATCTTACATCATTTGTAACCTCTCCATGCCTCTGGGGTTGAAATTCTACTTCATGGAAATATTCTTCATCTGATGCAAATGGTGGGTCCATAATGATTGACTCTAGATCGGAGTCACTTGCATCCTCAAATGCATCAAGGCTAGGTTCACATTCTTCTAGAACTGCCTCTCCCATGATTGGCTCTATGGAGAAGACTGAAATGTCATAGCCATCCTCATCACAGTGAGGTGTCCATTGTTCTTCATTGATGGCTACGTCCATTGTTGCTAAAATTTCTGCCCAACCGTGAGGTTCAAATTCTTCGTCTGGAAAAACTACAGGTGCATAGGCTGGGTCTTGGATTGATCTATGGGTTTCTTTCGCACCTACCTCTCTGGCTTTCTCTCTCTTCTCTTCTTCCACTGCTACCTTGCACATCCATAAGTGAGTGTCTTCATGCATCCATGAGGATCCCGACCCTATGGAATGCACCGATTCTGTATCATCTTTGGCTCTATGGATGGGATTCCATTGGATAGGAGGGACATCTCTATGGGAATAATCCTTGAGATTGACTTTGGTTGTAACACCTAAGTGCTGCAGGTACAAAGAATTGGTCCCCCAATCCTGTACCACTTGCAACTGTCGCATAAATGGTCTTCCCAAAATCATCTCATAGGCATGATTTTTGCTAAAATCACATATAGCAAATGTATGCTCGAACTCGACACCACAAGTGGTGAGAGTTATTCCTTCTAGCAATCCTAAGGGTCTCTCTATGTGACCATCGGCCATTTGCAATTTCATCCTCGTTGGCCTGAGTGCTGGCTTGCCCCAACGCTTCCAAAGGGAAGTGGTGGCAATTGCAACTCCTGCACCTGAGTCCAAAATTGCCTTAGTGGTGTAGTCCTGGTAGGTGATGGGAAGATAGGTGTTCCCTTCTTCACCTTCACACATATCTCCTATCTTATCCAAGGGAATTTCTGGCACTGTCCTATGGGATCCTACCTTGGAACGAGGTTTTGCAACTTCAGCTACCTGACTGGCTACATATTTTTGCATGTTTGGTCTATCCTCAGTCAGTTCTTCCAAAGTGAGATCGCGTTGCACCCTGGTGTTCGTTACTACCTCCGTGTTCCTTGGTATGACTGAGTCGTCGTTCCTTACCATGACTGTGGGTGCTCTCATACATGTGGACTTTGCTTCCCATGGGCCTGTGAAGTGGGGTAGCTCTTGTATGGAATTAGACTCAAAGTCCAATCTCTCGTGAGACTGAGCACTCTCATGTTCCCCGTAAATAGATGGGATGTCTTGTGGGAATTGGTCGTGTGCATCATCCACAAGTTCAAAGGGAGGGGCGACTTCACTTTCGTTATCCCATTTGTCTTCTTGAATCTCTCGTAGGAAGTCTGGTGCAAACCGATTCATAGAAGAAGAAGTGTCTGGCTCCGTAGAATTAGGCACATAAGCAACCTGGGAAGGAGGGCTTATTCTATCGTTGGCTCTCTCCTTGCTCTCGTGAATGGCTGGAGCACAAGCTTCTTGGGGAGGATTACTTATTCTATTACTCTTCTGAGCAGGCTCATACGCTCCCTGAGAAGGAATGTAGGTCACCTGTGGAGGTACATAAACTTTCGGGGGAGGCTCATGTGACTTTTGGGGGGGAAGATAAGCTTCTTGAGGAGGCACATGGGCTTCCTGTGGAGGCTGGCTTATTCGTTCTCTTGCCCTTTCCTTCCTTTGAGGGGCAGGTTCCTTCTCGGATTGTGCAATCAGCATCTCTATTCTTTCCAGCAGTCCATCAAAGTGTAACTGCGTCTTAGCTGAACTAGAAATGTTGAATAGGCGGCTGGCCTCAAACATGGTCTGAGCCAATTCTACCATTTTGGCACAAATCTTAGTTCGTTCAAGCTCTAGCTCGGCTCTAGGGTAGCATTTTTCATGATCGGTTATGGTTGGCCCTTCTTGGATTCTGGCCTGATATGCTTTAAGCCTCATGTTTAGGTCTTCGGGAGTGGGATCAGCTAGGACTGATCCTACTCTAGGGGGTGGTGGGATTTGATGAGGCGGTGGGGAAAGTGGTGGGTTGGATGGAGGTGGGAGTGGTGGAGGCGGGGTAATGTGAGAGGGAGTTGGAGCTGTGAGTTCAGTTATCCTAGCTTTGGTTTCTCTTATGCTTTCCTCAAGCTCACTCATCTTTTTAGCCCATTGTCTTTTCATTCTTTCTCGACTATCTTTCCACGCTCTAGTCCTTTTCTTTGTCATGCTCTCGGTTTCACTAGCCTCTGGGCCCTTTTCCTGGCTTGCCTCTTGGTTTTGCTGCAATGCCTGAGCTCTAGTAACCACCTGCACTGGTGCAGTGGAAGTGACACTTCCTGAGGCATCCACAACCAACCCAATCACATTGATAGGAGTGATTTTTGGCATGTTACTGGGGTTCTTTGGGCAATCTCGTAGGAGATGCTCTTTTCCACAATCTTGGCAAAAGCCTTGGATCGTCACGGACTGATTTTGTGTAGGTGCAGGTAAGGGACAATCACGAATGAAGTGATCCCCCTGACATCGGTAGCATGGTCCTCTAGGAAAGGGTGGTCGTACCTGCCTAGGTTGAGGCCTAGGGTTGGGGTTTGCATACATGACGTTCGTGTGATCCCATTCCCAACTAGGTTCACTTGGTTCTTCACTATAGTATGACTCACCATGTTCCGGAGACTGCATGTAGTAAGCTTGGGGACTATCGACATGTGTAGAATCAAAGCTATGGTCACTCGGGTCACTTTCTGAGATCAATGGGGTCACTGGTACTATGGCCCTATTCAGGTTTTCTTCTGCCACAGCATACTTTACTGGAATCACATTAGCGGGGTTTGGAGGCTGTTGAGCTAGCACCGGTTGGGGTCTCTGTTGGGCCTGATATTGTGGTTGGTAGTTTTGTTGGGGTCTAGCATATTGTGGTGGTGGATTTTGGTTCTGGTATCGGCCTTGTTGGTAGGGCTGCGGATAGGGTTGCCTAACTGCCTGCTTGTTGTATGGGCAGTCTTGTGCGGTGTGATTGGTGTATCTCCGTTCTATGGTGCAGTACTGGCTACTAGGGTTTACTTGGGGTTGAGCCATAATAGGGCAGACATTCGCCATGTGGTCACCACCACAAGTATAGCATCTTTTCACAGGAGCAAACCTTGGAATTTGTTTGCTAGTTACTCCTAATTTTTGGGCCACTTTCTCGGCCAGTTCCTCAATTGATGTGGCTTGTGTGGAAGAGTGACTAGATGCACTATCTGAATCTTTGTAGATCTTGGAGAGCTCTAGTTCTTCCCCTAGGTTATCTTCAATGTCAATGCACATGCGTACACATTCTTCTATGGTCCTAGGGTCCTTCAGATACACATAGGATCTCAATTTCGTACTCAACAATCCATCAAGGAATAAGGCTACTTGTTTAGCAGATGTGGGTAGTTCCGAAATAGGGCACCTTTCAAGATATTGTCTAAATCTTCTTCCTGCAAGTCTCACAGTCTCTTGAGGGGTTTGCTTGAAGCTGTGAATCAGTGAGGAGGTGTTGTGTCTTATGCCACTCTTGGAGAACTCAATAATAAATGCTTCTAGGAGTTGGTCTATGCTCCTGAACTGGCGCTCATCCAATGGCTGAAACCATGTAAGTGCCGTATTCCTCAGGGTTAGACCGAAGGCATTGTACTGCGTGAACAGATCTTCCACTTGTTCAGCTCTCAAGACTTGCTTGAACTCCGCCACATGATCATAGGGATCTCCTGTGCCGTCAAAGTAATTCTTCATGGACTTAACTAGCTGGGTGGGTCTCAAAGTTCTTGTGTGCTCTCTAGGCCTCGGCAGAGGGAATCCATCTACATTTCTTTGGTTCCTGTGGGCTCTAAGCATCTCAGGTTCTACCCTATTCGTTTCCGTTCTCGTTCTTTCTCTGCCCACTGGATTGGCAAAACTTACTTCTGGTCTATCTCTACTTCTGTCTCTTTGCGTACCATGAGCTTGGGAAGTTCCAGCCCCAGGGTGACCATAGGATACATTTGATCTTGGTTGGGGGAAAATAAATTCGCCCTTCCAAGTGTAGGCATGCCTATCATTTTCTGTCACCACAAAGATCCGTTCTGAAGCATGATCTAGGTAGGTCACTCTGCCTGGGCTATCTGGATCCTTAAACTCATAGATCATGATTGTTCCTATATCAATTGGGTGATCCGGTTTATACCTCCAAAAGGCTTTGTCCGTTTCTCGATTGAGAAGCAAATCTATGCACTTGTTATCTTGGGGAACCCACTCAGGCGTGATAATCCTAGTGAGAACTGATTTACCTCGAGGGGTTCTAGGTTCCACTCCCATGTTTCCTTGTTCCAAGTCACCTAAGTCCGCTTCTGAAATTACTCTTCCAAATTCATCTGTCCTATCTGGATGACTGGTGACTACGTATATGGTTCCTTCCTTGTCCAGGTATGCACCGTTTTCAAACTTGACAGCTGGGTGCTCTAGTCCTATGGATTGGTCAGGGTTTTTAATCTGGACCACAGATCTTCCTAGGCCGTCCTCATAGATGCTAGCACCTAATCGGTTGGTCCTAAGGTATTCCAACTGTGTTTTGTAAGGGCCCTCTACCCTGTACAAGTAAGGCACACCTGAACTTCCCGTAGGTCTGTCCATGCCTTGAGACATCTCTGACTCACTGGTATCAGAGCTAGGGTAATGAGAGTGGCGACTCAACTGCTGGGCCCAAGACCTTGCAGTGTGGTTGACACTAGCCTCTGAAGACCTAAGGCTTTGTCTCTCTCTTACTAGGTGTCGTCCTGATCTAAGGTTCATATGCCTAACTGATTAGCCCAATTCTTTGCCCAGAGTACAACCTCGTTGCCGATCAATTGGTACCAGTCACTTGATTCTTTTTAATTATTCCTCGTGTTTAAAGTCTTATCTGCTATTACGTCGTCCGGAATACTTGAATGTTCTTCGTACTTTCAGGTTGATCGTTCCACGTTAGGTTCTTTTCCTTTATGTTGTCGACAGTGCAGAGATTAAGTTTTTAGCTTGAACTTGAGTTTTTAGGTAGCCTTCAACTTGATAGTGGCCTATCGTCGCCCTGACTTACTCCTACTTCTAATCGTTCTTAGCCTAAGCTAGGAATTGACGAAGAGGAGTTGAGAATATTCCGACCTTTCTCGCCGAACCTTGCTCTTTAGAGCTCGAGAAGTTGATTCTCAAGCGTGCGTAACACCCTTGCTTGGATACTCCCAGTTGCTTCTCAATAGGCCTGCATAAATCCCAAGATTAGCTCCAAGTAGACCTTTCAATTGACAGACAATTTATTTCAGACACTTTTTTAATGACCCTTGTTCCCCCTTTTGCATTGTTAGAAATTTACTCTAGAGCTCCCTTGGTGTTCCTACCCCTCAGTGTGTCAACTTCCAAATATCCTATCTGAAAATCAACGCGTTATTCTTATAAAAAACAGTTGAGGGCGTGTAGTATATGTCACGAGCTTTCCGACAAGCCCTAGAGCTCAGAAAATGGATTTCGTATGAAAAAGTTATGACCGTTCAGGGTTTAGGGGGTTAACTAGACAAACAGAACCTTTCGGGGGTTTTAATGCATTTTCTAAGGCCTTCGTAAGTAGATGAGTACATGAAAGTGCAAATATGCCCAAAATTTAGCCTAAATTTCCAAAAATTCACTCCTTCATTTTTTGCCGAAAATGCCTGTCTATCGCGATAGACGGTGTCTGTCGCGATAGACACAATCTATCGTGGGGGCTGTCTGTCGCGATAGACGGTGTCTGTCGCGATAGACGGTGTCTATCGTGAAATTCTGTCTGTCGCGATAGACTGTGTCTGTCGCGATAGACGCTATCTATCGTGGGTTTCTGTCTGTCGCGATAGACGGGGTCTGTCGCGATAGACGGTATCTGTCGCGGATTTCTGTCTGTCGCGATAGACGGTATCTGTCGCGGATTTCTGTCTGTCGCGATAGACGGTGTCTGTCGCGATAGACGCTGTCTGTCGTGGGTTTCTGTCTGTCGCGATAGATGGTGTCTGTCGCGATAGACAGTATCTGTCGCGATAGACGGTGTCTGTCGCGATAGACGCTATCTATCGCGGAATTCTGTCTGTCGTGGGTCTCTGTCTGTCGCGATAGACGGTGTCTGTCGCGATAGACGGTATCTGTCGCGGATTTCTGTCTGTCGCGATAGACGGTGTCTGTCGCGATAGACGGTGTCTGTCGCGATAGACAGTGTCTGTCGCGATAGACGGTGTCTGAAAAAATGCAAATTTTTGAAAAACTTCTAGTGATCTAGAGTGCCCTCAAGGTGTAGGTTACAATGATAAACATGCATTCACAAAATGTTAAGATTTTCTGTCTGTCGCGATAGACGGAGGCTGTCGTCCCGGGACCTGTGCAGAGCCTGTCGTACCTGCGCACACTGCTGGGGATGATGGTACAGCAAAAAACCTGCAAAATAGCTCAGAAAACATGCAAAAACAGCACATGCAAGTTCGCTCTCTCGCTCTCTCTCACAAGTGAAATGAGGGAAATGAGGTGGAGGTGGGGATATAGTTAAAAAACTGAAATTTTCGCGATGATGGAGATGGACGTGGGAGATGGTGATGATGATGATGGTGAAGAAAGTAAAAGAAAATCGATGAGAGTGAAGAAAATACCTACAACTCCAACGCGTCAACTCTACGTCTTACCATCACACGCTCGTCCTCAAAGCTCGATCCCCGGCAACGGCGCCAAAATTTGGTGTAGCTCAATGATGAGTAGCACCTCCTTTAATGTCAATCCGGGAAGACGTGAGGATGGTATGAAGACCTCGAGCAAGTGGCGGCACAAGTGCGTGAGTGAGAAGCACACTAGCATGCACACACATACACACACACGTGCACACACGGCAAGACAAAGAGCGAGAATCAATGGAGCTTTTAGATTACTTTCAAAATGCTCTTACAAGTTCGTTTCAATTACAATCTCACCTCAAAAATGAGCTCTCTAGCTCTTTTTATAGTTTTTGACTAGCTTTTGGCCCTGTCCAGACCTAGTGTCCGGCCTAGTTAAAAATTAGGTTCCAGGGCTTATTTGAGGGCTCAAACGAAGTCTAAAAATTATGAAATTTGGTACGATGGTACTTCTAATACTCCTCAAGCTCGAGGACTCCTCGGCTTGCACAAAATGGAGTCTAATCTACCAAAAACGGGATTTACAATGTTTGTGTAGTGATTAAAATCACTTGGGTTGTACATAATCTATGGGAAAAAATGATCTGGCCTTGTTGCCGTATTGTGCATGACTCCTTTATTGCTTTGTATGCCAACAATGGCATTTGCCTGAGCCGCCTGCTACCCCTGTTGTTGATGTTGTCCCTGTTGATTATGCTGATTATACCGAATGACGGGTATGCCTCTTTCTTCATGATGCTTTACCCACAAAGGGCAATTCAGGCCTATCCAATGATCGGGAGCTGAACAATATCCACAAGGCATTACCCTTGGTGGTCGACCTTGGTGATTGCCTTGTTGGTTGTTCCCTTGCTGATTCCCTTGATCTCTCCATGGAGGTCTTACTTGCTGCTATCTCTGAAAATTACCTCGCCCTTGGATAGGAATAGCCTGATTGGCCGCTACGTCATTGAGATTCCGATTGTCTTGTTGAGAACCTTGCCCTCTATGCTTAGGGTTATACCAACACTGAGTGGTTGTATGTCCTTCTTTGTCACAGATATCACAAAATCATTTTTCCTTTGGAGCTAGTATAGAATACCCATGTCTCTTTAACTTATTAATCCATTCCTCCTCTTCACTGTGCCTAGCTTTATGCTTACGATGCTTTGTCCTCACTATTTCATCATCATGGTCGTGAGTGTCAGAATCACTTGAACTCTTACCCGACTCCGTTGCTGAATCCGATTCAACCTCTGAACTAGAATCAGTCTGCTTCTTTTTGGCTCGTCCAAACCTTCTTTCCACACGCGCCGCTGCTAATACTAATACATCAAAGCCATTTGCAATGTCCACACTGGCCACCGCATGTCTTATTGTGCTCTGTAATCCTTTCAAAAAAAATCCTGCCAACATCTCATCGGTATGTCATTCATTACCTTGCAATCTCTCCATTAGGGTCTGGAACTTCTGAGCGTAGTCTTCCACTAGCATGGTCTTTTGTCTGATGGCCCTCAACTTCCTTAATACATCAGAAGGCGTCTTTTCTTTTCTAAATCGTTGCAAGAATGCTATTTTTAAATCATCATACGTAGCAAAATGGGCAATGCCATATTGACTGAGCCAGCTCATAGCTCGTCCTTCCAACGTGGCTGCAAACTGTTGAAGCTTAATATCATCACCATACATAGCTGGATATCCATTCGCTGTCCATTTTATTTCAAATTGAGCCACATGGCAATCAACATCCTCCTTAGAGGTTCCACTGAAATGAGCTGCTTTGACCTTAGGATTAGGAGGTGGTTGAGCCATTGGCTGTGGTTGAGGTGTGCGCCTAGTTCTTTGACTGGTCGCCCTTGCAAGTGGGTCAAACTGGAGTCATCTTCATACCCCTACAACTGCTTCTGTGAGGAATAATGCTCCAAGTATGCCGCCCACTAACCTTGCCTCTGCTGCACCTGTTTCCCCCTGTTCCTCTTTAGTTCCTAGAGCTTCTTGCTCCTCGGCCTCGTACCACTCGTAAAAGTCTAAAGATGCCTCCACGTTCGCCGCTCTTGCCTGTACCCTCGTAAAATATACTTTACCAAAACTGTTGCGCTTGCCCCTCATGCATTTCTTAAGGCTGCGTCAGCCGTACCGTAGGATCGCCAATTGTGTTGAGGGTTCTGGTGGTTCAACACAACATCTAAGTAAAGAACAAATTAATATTACTCACTTTCCATTTGCACTGGTCTTCCTTCACAAAGATTCCACCTGATTCATATTCGAAAATTCATCGTAACTCTTCCATTTTCGGTAACTTTTCGGTAGCTTTACGGTAATTTTCTAGTAATTTTACCGATTTCAGAAGTGAACAGTCACGTTCCAAATTTACACATTTCGAAGATTAACAGATTTTTGACACACTCACAGACACACAAGTTTCAATGCTCTGCTATGCAGATAATGTGAATCTCATTTATTGACTTAGCGGAATTTGAAGGTTACAAACAAGAACCCTTGTCTCACAGATATTCTCTGTCCTTTCTTAGATTTGACTTAACGCTGCGACTACAGATTTGTAAATCTTAGAACTTCATAAATCATACTTGATTACACTACATGATTACATCAATCACAGCGCATACGATGTTTTCTGCAGAACTTGTTCTCCAGTCATCCAGAATCCCTGTCAGGCGATCTTCTTCTCCCCACGGTTGTCACACGCCTTCCCTTTTTGTAACGTCCCTCTCCTTCTCACAACATGTCCTTTTTTATCTCCACATAACCGTCTTTTTCTTTTTATTTATTAAAATCCAATACACCAAAAAGATATATCTAATTAGATAATATCCACGTTTACCCATTTTTCAGATTTCAAATTAATCATTCATCTTCTAGATTTCCCTGCCTTCAACACAAAGTTAATACAGGCTGCAGAGGAAAGAAATGGCGTTGTAAAGGTTGTCAAGATTGCTGACAAGTGTCACACTACTGCACAAACTGAGTAACATCTTTGTACATAGTAGGCCACTAGAGCCCACTTTCCAGAATTTTTCGGTGCGTTAAATCTGCTGCAAAATGTCCACCGGAGGGTATTGAGTGTGCCATAGCAATAACCGAGTTTACTTCATGTGGTGGAATACAACGAAGCAAGATCCGAGTGTGATCCATATAATACAACTGTCTGGCAATGAACCTGAATCTGTGACTATAAACTGCAATTTTCCGACGCATAGCAGGAGAAGTTTGAGGGGGAAGACATCAATCAGTAAGAAAGGTTAACAACTGATCATGGTAAGTCGGTGTCACAGGAGGTTCTGCAGACTCATAACTAGTTGTTTCAGTAACATAAATTGCTGGTGTGGTGTCATCAACACCGACCGGAGCTTCACCGGAATCCAACCGAGAGAGAAAATCTGCTAATGCATGTGTAATGTTGGGTCGATGAATCACTTCGTAATCAAATTCTTGTAACAATAAAACCCAATGCGCCAAACGACCACCTAAATGCTGCTGCCTCACCAGATACACCAGCGCAGCATGATCTACATGAAAGATGAATTTTCGGCCTAGCAAATAATGCTGGAATTTCTTTACAGAATATACCAAATCGAGACATTCTCTTTCAATTACTAAATAATTCTTTTCAGCAGGAGCAAGCCGTCGACTTGCATAATAGACAGGCCGAAACCACTTATCAGTTTGCTGCATTAAAACACTTACAATGGCTATATCTGATGCGTCTACAAAAACATGGAATGGGCATTCCCAATCAGGAGGTTGTAGAATTGGAACCTGCGTTAATAATCCTTTTAAACGATCAAATGCAATTTGACATTCCGAAGTCCAATCAAATTGTCGAGGAGTACTAGTTATTAGCCAATTTAGGGGTATTACCAAATGGGCAAGCCACAGTAAATGTCGACCATGCCACCTGACTTGACCAATGAAGCGCATCACTTCTTTCGGCGTTGTAGGCACAGGTGCTTCTAACACAGCTGCAACTTTGTCTGGGTCAACTTGTATGCCTTGTGCAGATACAATATGGCCAAGGAGCTTACCACAAGAAACCGCAAAGACAGATTTGGTGGGGTTCAGGCAGAGTCGATATTCACGACATTTCTCAAAACAACACCGTAAATGATACAGGTGTGCTACCATCTTACCGAATAAAGAGAAGTCATCTAGATATACTTGCATAAAATAAGTGAGATAGGGTGAGAAGATTTCCTGCATACACCGCTGAAAAGTGCTAGGAGCATTTCTTAACCCAAACCACATGACTGTACAAGCAAAAACACCCCAGTTGGTAATGAAAGCTATTTTCGATATGTCTTGTTTAGCCATTCTAACCTGGTTATAACCACTGTAACCATCCAAAAAGGAGTACATCTCGTATCCGGCCACTCTGTCTAACATTGTGTTAAGAAATGGAAGAGGAAACGGATCAGGCACCGTGGCTGCATTTTGTTTTCGATAATCGACACATATTCGGAGCTGCTTGTTTTTCTTTGGTACGATCACGATCGGAGAGATCCATTCAGCGCGCTCAATGGGTACAATGAATCCTACCTTTAATAGGTGATCAAGTTCTGCTTTGACCTGTGCTGCATAGTTGGGATTCATACTGTAGCTGGGTTGTTTAACTGGTTTTGCTTCTGGTTTAAGCACGACCTGATGTTGATAGATGTGAGGGTCCAGACCTTTCATATCACGGTAATCTCATGCAAAAACATCAGAGAACTCACGAAGAAGCTGGATCAAATCTGCTTGAAATGCCTCAGACAATCCTTCCTTTATCTTGATAGGTCGCGGATTTCTTTCATCTCCCAAATTATAGGTGATTAACTGATCCTCGGGAACATAGAATTGACGAGGTTTCCCTGGATCGTCAGCTGACTGTAAAAGTTGTTGTAGAGCGGCTTCATCCATAGCAACAATATCTTCTGTCTCCAGTTCTTTGGTCACAGGCACCACCATACAGGCTTCCAAACTCCAGTTGTCTACAATAGATTGCAGATCTACAGTACCTAAGGAAATCAGATCTTCATTGTTCTTCAGAAATGCTTCTTCTTAATCGTCAGATAAGCCATCCAACATGTGGACCGGCTCTACTACATATGGCCTGACATGGAGTTCACAGAGCTGAATGGCATCAAGTTTGACAATATATTTATGGTGATTATCCTTAAAAGTTAGTTCTTGTGCTGACCAATCCTGTATAACCTTAGCCTGTTTCAACCATGGTCGACCGAAAAGAAGATTATAGTCAAGACTAGACTCCGGTAGTTCTAAGACTACAAAAGTCATCTTAAGCGTTGTACCCTACAAAGTTATCGGGACATTCTGTACGAGTCCCACCGGATGGACTCGAGATTGATCTGCCATTTTGACGAAAAATTGAACAGGCTCGATTTGCGTCCATCCCAACTTCTTACAAAGCGCTGAAGTGGTGATGTTTACACTAGACCCACCATCAATTAGTACTTGAGTAATCTTGTGATTTTTGTACCATACCATAATTAAGGGGACCGAATGATCCACCGGAGAATCAGCTTCCGGTTGTACCGTTGCCGTCACTGGAATGCAGGAAGATCCAGGACTGAGCTGTTGCTGGAATTGCTGACGAACTCCCGACACTAATGCAAGTAACTATCCAAGAGGGAGAGTAATGGACGCCTTAGATAAAATTTCCCATGCTTGATCTGCTTGAATTGTACTTTTCACCGATTCTGAAGATGATGCACGTGTTATTGGGGTAGAATCTTGTTCTTGCGATCCTTCCTTTGGCAGTGGAACTTGGGTCACCGAAATTGGATCTAGGAACACTATAGGCTCTTTGGAGGTCCATTGCCTAGCTTCGTTATACATTCTCTGCTGTTCATGGATGCCAGGTTCAAACACTTCTGCTGCTGGTTGTAACTGCTTACCGGATCTTGTTTGAATCACTGCTGCTTGAGTTTCCACTGGTGAGATATAGACCATATTGGTTATTGGGTTCTGACGCTCTTTCTTTCTTTGATCATATTCAGCTGCATCCTTACAGAATCTTCGCATGTGCCCAAGCTCGCCACAAAAATGGCATCGAGGTGGTGGCAAGGAAGTACCTTCCTGTGATGTTCCTGTTTGCCAACGATTTGTATTGTAATTTGTATTCCGCTGTCCTCGATAATTTCTGTATCCTTGCTGCTGATTATTTCTCATCTGAGGTGGAATATAATGGGTGGCCGGCTACCCTGGTTCTTGTATAATGGCATTTACAGTTGCTGGTCCCTATACTTTGGTGTTATATGCACAACTTTCGGTGGAATGTCTAGTGGTATTGCAGATAGCACAATACATCTGATTAAGGGCACAGGTGGCACTGGTATGCCCTGGATTCATGCACTTGGTGCAGTAAATTTGTCTAGCCGGATCCTCTGCAACATTTTTAGTGGCTTTCAACCAGTCCAGGTCTTCGGTAAAGCCTCCAACCTTATGCTTGAGCTGCAAGGCCATTGCAATAACCGCATCTAGTGTCATAGCTCCAACACAACGGATGATCATAATCTGTCTGAGCTGCAGAGTCAACCCATTAATAAACCACTGAGTGATGACATCATCCGACAGGTTGGAATGGGACGGCGGTAGTTGTCTCAAATAAGTTCTAAACAGGGTGGCATATTCCTGCACAGTCTGGTTCAGCTTCTGTCTATTGTTCTGCAAGTAATCGAAAATTTCGGCAGGGTTCTTCTTCAGCGGGAATCTCTGTAAAAATGCATCCCTTACCGCTTCATAAGTGCCGAAATGGTTGATATCATACTCTATAAGCCACCTTGCTGCTTCATTAACTAATGTTGACTGGAACACTATGGCCTTGTATGCCGGATCGGGTGGATGGTTTAGCACTGCATAACTTATTTCAAAGGTGCGTACATGAGCATCAGGATTGAAATCCACTGAATTTGGTGTAAGTTACTCCTGTTGGAACCGGCCGGAGTGGAATTGGCTATTGTTGTTGTTGTTGTTGTTGTTGTTGTTGTCCACTCATGGTGCTAGTGGCGGTACTGTTACTATTTCTTGAGTTCTGAGGATGTGTTTCCGGTCCTTCAGAGTCTGTATGATCAGACTGCTCACCTTTCGGTTCGAAAATAGCGCTCAACCTCTTATGATTTTCTAATTCGAATAGCCTATCCTCTTCTGTGGTATCAAATGTAGGAAAGCTTACCCCGAACAATGGTGTCTGGAATGAGGATTCACCAGGAAGTATCACATTGTCACCGGAAAATTGTAAATTCTCTGCAACTTGGACCGAACTGCCACCGGAATTAGTGGAACTTTCCCCAACGCAGAGTATTCTCTCACCTTCAATGACCTCCCTGGGCAAGACACCTCTATCCTCAGACGAGTTCAAATCCTGACCAGACGGTGTCAGATCAACTGCACACTACGTTCCTGTAGACTCTGAAGTTACTGTATCTTCTACAGACTGTGCCAAAATTACATCGAAATCTATCGGAATTGCAGTATGTTCCACCGCAATGCTACCGGAATCACTGCTAACGTGCTTCGCTTCTTCAACGACTGGGCTTAAACGATCTATGCTTCTACCTCTTGGGGGAGTCCCTAACAAATTTAGTCCCGCCCAAGGCTATCGGTTTCTCCTATACTTCGGATACGACTCGCCAGACCGAGTAACCGGCATATATCACCTTTGCAACACTTGCGTACTACTCTATCTTACGATCAATTCACAATCTATGGTCACCTTCCCACAATCACTTTTGCAACACTTTGTTGCCACCTTCCCACAGACGGCGCCAGTGTTAAACGCGCTTGCCGTCAGAGATGCGTTTAAGCTCTTTCGGGTTCTTGGGAGTGGAAGGGGTCTGCTAAACAGAGGCCTTATAACTTGATTTTCCCAATTAAATCATTCACTTCTCAGTACTATAATATTAAAAGCTCTGATAATAAGAATTACTACTAATACTTCAATGGATTCTCTCACAGACTTCCGACTCGTACACGAATTAATACTTTCTTAGTACTCGGCGCACAAGGTAAACACTACCGTAGTACAGACTTACAGTAATTAACTTAACGGAACAGTGATTCAATACTTAACTTACTGTAAATATTATCGTAACCGAGTCTTTACCGTACAGTGCAAATAATCAAACAAAGACAGAAAGACACAGTATTACTCAGAATTCTCAAACACAACACTACGGAAACTCCACAGAACGTATCGCCCAGATAGACAGTCTGGCGATTCTTCTGGTTGTTACCAAAGCGTCCTTTCATTGATTTATAAATGGATACAACTCTACGCAACGACCTTTCAGTTCGTGCGGAATATGAAAAGAAAAATCTTTACAATTGCCAATCCGGCGGCTTACAAAGGTTTCTTTCCTTTATTTTTCTTATTTTGGTTGTCCCTTATCATATTCAAATTCTTTTCTCATTCACATGATTCAAGTTCTTGAGACCCAGCTTTTAGTAGGTAAAGGTACTCTTCCTCACAGGCATAGAAAGGTTCCATGAGGATGGATTCCTTATCTTCATCGCTATCCTCCTTGAGTTTACTTGTACTAGGCTCACATTCTTCTATAACCAAATCACCCATAAGGGTTTCTATTATGAAAAGTGAGATTTCATAGCCATCTTTGTTGCAATGTGGGGTCCATTGCTCCTCATTGACAACTATGTCCATTGTGGGAATAATTTATGCCCTACCATGGGGTTCAAACTCTTCATTTGGGAACATCATGGGAGCATAGGCTGGGTCTTGAACTGATCTAGGATTCTCACGAGCTCTTATGTCTTTGGCTTCAATCTTTTCTCTTCTTCCACTGGAATTTTACACATCCATAAGTGGGTGTCTTCATGCATCCATGATGATTTTGATCTTATGAAATTCACTGACTCCATTTCATCTAGTGTTCTATGTGAAGGAAGTTGAAGAAGCTTGGATATGCTTGGAAAAATGAGTTGTGAAGTGGTGAAGTTGGTCCAACAAACTAGCATAGTACCAACCCTAGCTCTTTAGATATGTAAAGTAGACCTTTTATGCTTTTGGATAGTGCAATAAAACCCAATATGTACTTTGGAACATCAACAAGAACAAGTTGATGCAGATCAGATAACTTGCACCTTAACTAGCTCACAAAAACCTTCTAAAAATGGATGGAAGTTATGACTTCAAACATTGAGAGAAACGAGCACAATTATAATTGGAAAAATTCCTCTTAAGGGAGGTTCATACATAGGGTTGGCTCACTAAAATGCATAAAATCCATAATTTATATCAACTAATGAAGGAGCAATCATCTTAACACTGATTGGATGTCATCTCAATTTTTTAGGGATGTAATGACCCCAAGACAGTAAAAATCCATTTTCTATAGAATTATTCAACCAAATGACTTGAAAATTTGTACACATAGGTATAGCTTTCAAATGGATGCTTAAACACCTAATTTAAAGCTTCTTAGAGAGATAAAAAATATTTTCAAGTGGATTGAGTTTGAGGAAGAAGGAGCAAAGACTAGAAGTGGCACCAAACAATGATCAAAGTGTATATGTATTGCTTCAAATAAACACTCTAATTGATGTAAAAATGTTTTGGAGTCCTTATATAGACTCTTGAGGATATGGCCATGCCTTGTCTTTATGAATTTAAATTTGAAGGTGGGTTTGATACTTTAGAATGATTGGAATCTTTTCCTACAATCTAAGAAAAGAGAAAGTTGAAGTCATATCTACTTCTTGAATGAATGATTGAGAATCAATATCAACCACTTCTAACTCATGGCTTTTAGGCCTTTTTATCTTTCAATTTACAAAGGTAAAAACCATGAACCTTACAAGAAATGATGTGATCAACCAATTAATATAGAGAAATAATGTGCATATAAGTGCTTTTATTTCCATAGAGTCATAGGGATGAATGAATTTATTCTTTCCATAGAGGGAAGGAAACACTTCAAGGATACTTCATGTTTTTTTTTTTAATTTACAATTGTGAGTACTATTGGTCCATTTGGCAAGCCTTGATGCTTGACCAAATATCAAGGATTTATCTCATATGATTTCTTGATCACTCATAGAGCATGTGTGAACCCCTCTTGTAAAGCATGGAGTTTAACTCTTGAGATAAAAGTAAAAGAGGTTGATTGAAGGAAACTCGTGGCATTATAAGTTGCAAGTCACACCCACCTAGTAGTTGGACTCAAATCAATCAATATCCTAAAAGTAGGAGAACTTTTAGGTGGCAGATTTCAAAATTCAAATTTACTTTATGACTATAAAAACACATGAGTTTTAGTCACGGATAGAAGGCAGAGGAGCAAGAGTCATTGAGCTTCAATATTGTGGCTACACTAAGCCCACACATGTATGCGTAAGCCTACATCATTTCCCTTGTATCATACTTTCATAATCATATACATTTGATTCATTTACTGCAATTCATTCTCTATGTACTATTGTCTGTTCCAAAATCATCAATTTAGTGATATTGATTAACCTTGTTCTCTGTGTATACTTCTCCTTTTGATATGATTCAACTTGGCATAGGTAGATTGATTATTCTACTTGCCACGTAACCATGTTCACAACATTTGGTTCATTAGATTGTGAGATAACATCTCTACAAGCAACATATGTCTGCTCACTGTCAACTTCCTAAAAAGTCAAGATTACACCCCCAACTTCTTAATATCATTTCTCATCATATACTCATCCTAAATTAGTGAAATAACATCTAATAGTGAGCTAAGGTCTTCATTTAGCTATGTCTAAAGCTCTCGGGTCAATTGTTATCAGTGAGTGAGCACTGAGTATTTTTCCACCCATTCAATAGAGACCTATACATATGGAGGAGGATGTGTCAATCCATAGTGCTTGATATAGTGACCAATCTTGGATGAATGATGATGCCCAAATTGTTAAGGAAACACTCACGAATTTGACGCAACAGACAAAGAGAGAAACAGAATCTTCCGGAAAATCTATGCACAGGTGTACAGTATGCGAAGTTAGTGCGCGGTGTGCGCATAACAGAGCAATTAACCGCGGCGGGCGCGTAAGGCGCGCATAACGCGAATTGAAGAGTGACAGCGCAGAGGAGCGCCAAAGAAAGTGTATATATATACAGCAAGATTTGAAGAACAAGAGCATGATACGCAAAGGAGAACGAGAGACGGATATAGAGAAGAAAGAGAGAAGACGCCATAGATCGCGTATGAGTGAAGAGAGAGTTAGAAGTTCTCAGAAGACGCCATAGATCGCGTATGTACAGATGAATAACACAAGCTTGAAGTGTCGGGTCTTTTCATCTGAAGAGAGATGGTAATAAGAAACTACTCACTATAGGAGAGTTTCTGTAACTTGAGCAAGAAGAGGCCAAGTTTACTTGTACACATCTTCTCTAATTGAAAACACATGTTCATGTGGACGTCTGCGCGTAATCTTTACTTGTAAAGAATCTGAAGCTATTTCGTGTTACGGTAGGAAGTTTCGTTTATCGTTAACTGTCATGACTCGTTACTAAACGTGCTTCAGTATCCTTCCTGTAAACGCATGTTTCGGTAAATAACAGTTTACTCAGTAAACGTATTTCAATAATTCTTGGTCAATTACTGTTTCTCAGAAATTAAGATTTTCCAGTAGAACAAGGAAGTATAACTCGTAGCAGAGTTCGAAGCTTTGTATGAGAGATAGCTCATCTTGTAGCTAGACGTCTCTATTTTAAGCTGGTCACAGTTTCCGATGAAAAGGAGATGTGCATGCAGTACAAAATCTAACCGGAAAGTAGCACTTCAGAACTGTGAAGTTTTTCCTTAAACTTCAGAAGAGTTCATTAAGTGGAGAAAGCTCACGAATCACTTTCTTACTTCTTGTATGTGCACTTAAAGTAATTATAACCAAAGCAGAAGTTCATTTCGGTGAAGTTCCGGTAATATTTTGGTGACGTCCCAGCGACAGTCTGGTGAAGTTCCGATGGAACCTAAGTCGCAGAATAACACAGTTAAGGCGACGTTAATTAGTCTAAACTACTGTTGATTACAGAGGTGCTCTAAATCACTCTAGTTTAGCATTCTACTACGGTGGCGCGACAATTTCCGCAGGCCTGACAGAGTTCAAGCTTTGTCGCGAAACCCACCTTCAAGGCGAAAGTAATTCCGCAACAGTGGCAGTAGAGCTGAAGTTTTTTGCCAACAATTGGTATCAGAGCCGGTTAGTTTTCCAAGAATCGGTATAAGAGCCGGATCATTCCACGAGAGGAAGAAGATCATGGCAGATCATGTCCAAATTGATAAACTGGACATAGATAATTATCCCGCATGGGTAATGCACATGGAAGCCTTACTTATGAGTAAGGACTTAATGACGTACGTGACCGGAGAAGAAAAGAAACCGACTTTCGAAGATGATAGTCAACCGGAAAAAGAAGAACTAGACGCCCTAAAGCTGTGGCAGAAGAAAGATGCAACGGCAAGAGCCTACATCTACAACACTGTGTGAGATCATCTGCTACCACACATTAGAGGTCTGGAGAAAGCAGAGGACATATGGAGCGCATTGGAAGATCACTTCCAAAATACTACGAAAGCTAGGAAGGCCAGCCTATGGTCCGAGTTCACAACGTTAAAAAAGAAGCCGAGTCAAAGCATTAGTGACTATGTCACTAAAATGAAGGATCTAGCAGATAGTCTTGGATCCATAAATGAAGAAGTCGAAGATCATAGATTAATAGTGCAAGTGCGCACAGGTTTGAGAGGAGATGAAAGGTGGAAACCTTTCGTACTATCAACTGAACTCTCCCTAAATCATTTTGTACCAGAGTTAAATCAGCTGCTTGGTTTGATGCTCACATATGAGCAAGACCTGAAAGGAGATGCAGATAAAGGACAGAGCTCTGCAATGTACATGAAGAACAAGAAGAAAGACAAGGGTAAGTCAAAAGATGAAGAAGAGTCGAGTTCTCAGGCCTATTACGCAAGAGGTAAAGGCACTGGCAGAGGAAGAGCAAGAGGAAGAAGCCGCCAGAATACCACCAAGAAAGCTTGCTGGATTTGTGGACTAAGTAACCATCTGGCACATGACTGTTGGCACAATCAACAAGGATCAAATCAAAATCAAAACAACAATAGCAGAGGCAGTAGCGGAAGAAATCAGAGTAACTTCCAAAGAGGAAGACAAAGCCAAAGAGGAGGCTACGGTAGAGGTGGAACAAGAAGCTGGGGACAGAGCCAATCCTACAACACCACCTACAACAACTACGCAAATGACACACAAAATGAAAGTCATACATCGTTGATAATGAACTGAATCAGCACATCTGATAACGAAGATCTAAAGGTATTTTACATTGACTCTGGATGTTCTAATCACTTGTCAGGAAATATAGAACTAATGTCAGAACTAGAGAAAGGTAGTTCTAGTCACACTGTTCAAACAGGTGACAATACAAGACACAAAGTACGATCAATCGGAAAAGTGAAATGCAAGAGTGGAGCAGATTTGCTAACTAATGTTTTGTATGTTCCAACAATACCGAAAAATCTGATCAGTGTGGGACAGATAGTTGAAAAAGGTTTTCAGGTCAGATTTACAAACAAAGGAGTATTTGTAGAAGATCCCAAGAATGGATATTATCAGATCGTTTCTGGTAAGAAAGAAGGTAGACTCTTTACCTTAAGAGTACAAGGGAACATTGGCCAAGCGCTGCTCACACATGATGAAAAGGTAATTACAGAACTTGATCTCTGGCACAAGAGATTAGGTCATTTTCACGAAAAAGGAATCAAAGCTATGATAGCGAATCAGTCTGTACTGGGATTACCGAACGTACAGAACCAACATATGATTCACAAATGTGAAGCCTATCAAATGGGAAAAGCCCACAGGTTACCTTTCCAGAAGAAAGGATTCAAACATGACAGTGTGCTGGAACTCATACATACAGATGTATGGGGACCAACAAAAGAAGGATCAATCAGCGGATCAAGGTACTATGTTTTATTCATTGATGATGCAACAAGGTGGATAACTCTCTATGTTTTGAAGGAAAAGTCAGAAGTGTTTGGAGCCTTCAGGCATTTTCATGCATATGCTGAAAGGCTCACAGGACAAAAACTTAAAAGACTGAGGTCTGATGGAGGGGGAGAATACTTCTCCCGAGAATTCAATGACTATCTTTGGAATGCAGGTATTAAGAGAGAAATAACCTGCAGGTATACACCACAACAGAATGGTGTAGCAGAAAGGAGAAACCGAACTCTAGTCGAGTTTGCACGAGCTATGCTAAAAGAAAAAAATTGCCCAGACTATCTTTGGGCTGAAGCCGTAAATACAGCTACATACTTGGTAAACAGATTACCATGTACAACCTTAGAAGGAATGACCCCTTATGAAGCCTGGTGGGGAAAGAAGCCAACACTTGATCACTGCAAAGTGTTTGGATCAGTAGCGTATGCTTATGTACCGTCTCAACTCAGACATAAGCTTGAACCAAAAGCAGAGAAATATGTATTCGTCGGATATGATGAAAAGAAGATGGGTTACAGATTATGGAGCCCTCTAACCAAACATTTTACTGTTTCCAGGGATGTAACATTTGATGAACAGAAAAGCTGGTATGCAGATCAAAGTCATACAGCTGAAGAATTTGAAGAAGAGATAAAAAGAAAAGAGAAAGGTAAAACAATCGTACAGGTAAACAGAGAAGATGAGGCAAGCACGTCCAGGACCAGAACAGGTATAAGGAACGAAGATGAAGACGGGTACTCAGACACACACGAAGAATATGAGCTAAGAAGGTCAAACAGAGTAAGAAGACAACCGGAAAGATACTCGTATGATACATCATATATAACTCAACAAGACTATGCATATATGGTTAAAGAAGAGGAAGAGCCTTAGAGCTATGACGAAGCCAAAGGCAAGAAGCAATGGCAAGAAGCAATGAAAGAAGAATTCACCGCACTGGAAGAGAACAAGACATGGGAGCTTGTTCCTAAACCAAACGGTAAGAAAGTAATTGGAAATAAATGGGTGTTCAAAATAAAGAAACTTGCAGATGGAAGGATAGCCAGACATAAAGCAAGACTGGTTATCAAGGGCTATGCTCAGACGCATGGCATAGACTATGACGAGACGTTCAATCCGGTGGCAAAGATGTCAACCATAAGAACAGTGATTGCTATAGCAGCATCAAAAGGATGGAAGCTAAGTCAGCTAGATATAAAGAATGCATTCCTGAATGGATATATATCAGATGAAGTCTATATGGAACAACCGGAAGGGTTTATAAGTTCCAGATACCCAAATTTTGTTTGCAGGTTAAGAAAAGCACTTTATGGACTGAAGCAAGCTCCAAGAGCTTGGAACTACAGACTCGTGAAGTATCTGAACGAACTTGGATACCAAAGTTCGAAGGCAGATGCAAGTCTACTCATCAAAAAGACAGAAGAGGGAATGATCTACATTTGTATCTATGTAGATGACATAATAATTACAGGAACCTCAGATGCACGAATCACAGAGGTAAAGAAACTGCTAGAAAAGGAATTCAAGATCAGTGACCTAGGAAAGTTATCATACTTTCTAGGAATGGAAATCACATATACAGATCATGGTGTATATGTCACGCAAGAGAGGTATCTCCTGAACTTATTGAAGAAGTTCAACATGGAAAATTGCAGAGAAGCTTCAACACCGCTTGAAGTAAACCATAAACTTAGCAAATATGATGGAACAGAATTTAAAGATATGAAGAAGTATCAATCGTTAGTAGGAAGCTTAATATATGCTATGCTAACAAGACCGGATCTCAGTTTTTCGGTGGGAGTTCTCTCACAGTTTATGCATTGTCCGACAGAACAACATTGGGTTGCAGGACAAAGAGTTCTCAGATATATCAAAAGAACTATAAAGGAAGGAGTATATTATCCTTTTACATCAGATATAAAGCTCAGAGCATATAGTGACTCAGATTGGGCAGGAAGTCAAGATGACCGAAGATCAACGCACGGGTATATGATATACCTGGGAGATAAGCTGGTAAGCTGGTGTTCAAAGAAGCAACACACAGTAGCCTTATCATCAACAGAAGCAGAATACAAAGGACTGGTAGAAGCAGCAAAGGAAGTAATATGGATGCAGACTTTACTTAAAAGCATGGGTATAGATCAAAGTATACCGATCATACATGGAGATAATATGAGCTCACTGTATCTTGCAGCGAATCCTGTGTTTCATGCAAGAACAAAACACATAGAGATTCAGTATCATTTCCTAAGGGAAAAAGTAATGGAGAAAGAGATAGAAATAGTCTACACTCCTACGAAAGATCAGATTGCAGATATTCTGACAAAGAGCTTGGATAGAACGAAGACAAACAGATTCAAAGAGATGGCAGGTATAAAAGAAAGAAAGATATATGAAAGACCGGAAGAGGTCAAATTAGTGATTGAGGGGGAGCTGTTAAGGAAACACTCACGAATTTGACGCAACAGACAAAGAGAGAAACAAAATCTTCCGGAAAATCTATGCACAGGTGTATAGTATGCAAAGTTAGTGCGCGGTGTGCGCATAACAGAGCAATTAACCGCGGCGGGCGCGTAAGGCGCGCATAACGCGAATTGAAGAGTGACAGCGCAGAGGAGCGCCAAAGAAAGTGTATATATATACAGCAAGATTTGAAGAACAAGAGCATGATACGCAAAGGAGAACGAGAGACGGATATAGAGAAGAAAGAGAGAAGACGCCATAGATCGCGTATGAGTGAAGAGAGAGTTAGAAGTTCTCAGAAGACGCCATAGATCGCGTATGTACAGATGAATAACACAAGCCTGAAGTGTCGGGTCTTTTCATCTGAAGAGAGATGGTAATAAGAAACTACTCACTGTAGGAGAGTTTCTGTAACTTGAGCAAGAAGAGGCCAAGTTTACTTGTACACATCTTCTCTAATTGAAAACACATGTTCATGTGGACGTCTGCGCGTAATCTTTACTTGTAAAGAATCTGAAGCTATTTCGTGTTACGGTAGGAAGTTTCATTTATCGTTAACTATCATGACTCGTTACTAAATGTGCTTCAGTATCCTTCCTGTAAACGCATGTTTCGATAAATAACAGTTTACTCAGTAAACGTAATTCAGTAATTCTTGGTCAGTTACAGTTTCTCAGAAATCAAGATTTTCCGGTAGAACAAGGAAGTATAACTCATAGCAGAGTTCGAAGCTTTGTATGAGAGATAGCTCATCTTGTAGCTAGACGTCTCTATTTTAAGCTGGTCACAGTTTCCGGTGAAAAGGAGATGTGCATGCAGTACAAAATCTAACCGGAAAGTAGCACTTCAGAACTGTGAAGTTTTTCCTTAAACTTCAGAAGAGTTCATTAAGTGGAGAAAGCTCACGAATCACTTTCTTACTTCTTGTATGTGCACTTGAAGTAATTATAACCAAAGTAGAAGTTCATTTCGGTGAAGTTTCGGTAATATTTCGGTGACGTCCCAGTGACAGTCTGGTGAAGTTCCGGTGGAACCTAAGTTGCAAAATAACACAGTTAAGGCGACGTTAATTAGTCTAAACTATTGTTGATTACAGAGGTGCTCTAAATCACTCTAGTTTAGCATTCTACTACGGTGGCGCGACAATTTCCGCAGGCCTGAGAGAGTTCAAGCTTTGTCGTGAAACCCACCTTCAAGGCGAAAGTAATTCCGCAACAGTGGCAGTAGAGCTGAAGTTTTTCGCCAACACAAATATGGATTTGCAATGCAGTTAAATGAGAGGAGAAATGATTACAATATTGGAAAGTAGGACACGAGAGACATAGACCTATAGAAGTCCTAGCCTATATGCCCCAAATATTTCCCAACAAAGCATTTAGACCACATGGATGGATGGAAATCCTAGCAACACTGGATGTGTGTGTAAATAAAGAAGTGTTGATCACAAGTAAGTGTGTGGATGAAGAAGGATATGACTTAAGCTTGTACATGGTTGTACTTCAAGAGAGTGAAGAAGGAGAAATAATTGAAAAGGAGTGGAAAGAAGATTACAAAAGCATAGAAATGAAACGTGAGTTTGACTCAAAAGAAAAATACCTAGAAGAAGTAGAATGGAAAGATGCCATGGAACATAAAAAAATATTCTCCATAGAAGAATATCAAGGAGACCCTTGAAATGAAACCAATGAAATGAAGAACAAAAACCTATCAAATGAACACTTTGAAGTTCCAGAAGTTTTTAAGAGATATGAAGTGGAGGAAAGAAAAATAGCTATTTAAATGCCTAAGAGAGAGGCATAGGATGGAATAGCATACGATAACAAAGAAAAAACCAAGAAAGTAGTAGTAACCCTAGATGGAGATGAAGAGATATGCACTTACCTAGGATAAGATGTGTCCGCGGAGGGAAGAACTCATAGCATTATTTCGAGAATAGATCTCGTTCGTGCTTTCAACTTGTTGGTTGGCTTATGGATGGTATGGGTAGAATGACCATGAATTTTCATAACAAGTATTCAATGACCTTCTTCAAGAAGTGGGTACCACGATCACTTACCAACTCGATCAATAATCCATATCTTGTGAATATGTTTTTGAATAAAAAATTTGCTTTTTGTTTGTGCATCATTCTTCTTAGTTGATTTTACTTCTACCCTTTTGGTCAGATAATCCATTGTGACAATGAGATACTTGACATCTAAACTCTTTTTTGAGGGATTATAAGGACTAGAAATTCTATTCCCACTTACAAAATGCACGTCCTCCCATCATGGGCCTTAGTGGCATCTCATTCTTTCATATTGGATACTGAGTTCTCTGACCTATATTGCACTCCTTCACATAGGTATGAGCATCCATGTGAAGGGTTGGCCACCAAAGACCTGCAAACAAAATTGCTTTGATCACTCGATCAGGTCTAAAGTGTCCTCCTGCCACACCTTGGTGTGCAATTTCTAAGATCTTTAGATATTCACTTTCATGGATATAAAGTCTTAGGTATCCATCTAATCGATGCCTATATCTATTATCTCCAATGAGCATATATTCTTGAGCATCCTGCTCTAGACTCCTTCTCGCTAAAGTCATTTCTTGCAAGAACTTTTTCATCCTTGAAAAGTCAACTAAGGGACTGCTGCAATCCGATATTGATGACACTTGATACAAACTAGCATGCTCCATAGGGGGTCTCTTAATAGAAATTGGACAATCCTTACACACCCTATAGACATCTGCTTCCATAATTGGCCAATATATGTCTAATCTCTTTAGAGTCTATAGGGTTTGGTGTTTTGAATGGTATTGCTCTAATGCAACTACATGTGCTGGTTGCAACCATTTAGCATGCTCTTCTTTGTCCACACAACAAGCTAAAACACCTTGATCAGTGTGCTTGTATATACTTCCTACCATTATATGAAACTTTTGAGATTTAACAACCTTTTTATCCTTTGTTTTCATTATGGATGCTTGGGTCCAAAAGCGAGAATAGGCATAATGGCTTTATCCCAATTAGGTAGTTTTTCCAAGTTGAACAAGTAAACATCAAGAAGTTCATTCAATTCTCCTTGTGGTGATTCTCATGAAGTTAGTCTAGAAAGGTGATCCACACAAAGATGATTCTTGACCTTTATTCCATTAGTAAGAGGAACCATCTTACTAACTTGCCTGTGTTGCAAGGTTTGTTCACAAGGTAGACGAGAGCCTTACTTTAACTTATTTGCAAGAAAATAATATCTAAACTTCTTGGCTACATATCATGCCTAATCCTTCCCTTTCTGTAGTTATGTAATTTTCTCTCTACTACATTTAAGTGTCTACTCCCATAAGCAATGGGAAGATCAATGTTTCCTTCACTTGTGAGCTGTGCTAGCACACATCCAATGGCATAAGTGGAAGCATCCACATGGACACGGAATGGCTTAGTACAATTTGGTGCTGTCAAAATTGATGTTGAACACAATCATTGTTTAAGCTCATGAAAAGAGTTTTCGCACTCCTCATTCCACTCAAAGCTAGTTAGAAGGTTGTATAGAGGCTTTGCCATTATAGCATACATGTGAATTAAATATCTATAGTATCCACATTGTCCCATAAAAGCTTGCACTTCCTTGAAAGTCTTTGGTCTAGCTAGCTCTACAATGGCTCGAACTTATCTTCATCCATCGATATCCCATTTTTTGACACTATGTGTCCTAGAATGTGGCCTTGCTTGACCATGAAAGCACACTTTTCTTGGTTCAAGAATACTTGTTATTCTCTACATTTTTCAAAGATATGTTCTAGTTTTGGGATATGTGTCTATCTGATGTGAGAACTAGCACACAATTCATCCACATAGACCTCTAGGTTCTTTCGCAAGAACTCTTTTGAACACGTGACACATTAGCGTTTGGAATGTAGCAAGAGCCTTTGGAACGTAGCAAGGTACCTCACTCTGTGGAAAAATCCATCTTATGTTGGTCTTCATGGGTGATGGCCACTTGGTTGCAGCTTAGAACCAGTCAAGAAAGTTATATACATCCTTGTGTGTTACATGTTCTAAGAGATGCTTGGTGATAAGAAGAGGATAACTATCTCTTATAGTGGCTACATTAACTTTTTTCAAGTTAACGCATATGCACAATTTCCCATTCTTTTTGGGCACTACCACAATGCGGGATACCCATTCAGTATGCTCGATTTCATAGATAAATATGGCTTCTATAAAGCAATCAATTTCCTCTTTGATTTTGTCTATGTAATTATCGTTATAGCTCTAAGGTTTTTGCTTGGTAGGCTTAGCTTCCAAAGACATTGAGACTGTGTGAGAATAGATATTTGTGTCCATTCCTTTCAAATCTTTATAACTCTTAAGTAAATATGTATCGATACTCTCTCAATAGCTCTATCAACTCACAGTCTTCTTCTTCATTTAGTTCATGTCCTATGTATGTACATCTCTTTCCTTTGTTTTTCTCACATTTTTCATCTTCTATCGTAGTCAACTTCTTTTATCCTCTACATTTTTTGCATTTCTAAGTCCTAGCATCTATGAAGTAAAGGTACTCTTCTTCTAAGTCAAAAACATGTTCCATGATGATGTATATCCCATCTTGATGTTTCTCTTCCTGAGGGGTTTGCAAAACTCACTTGAGGTCTTTCTCGAGTCTTCTCTTTGTGAATACCTAGAGCATGAAAAGATCCAGCTCTATGCTGACCATGAGAATCATGCAATCTCTTAGGAGGGAATACTAGTTCACCTCTCTAAGTTTTGGCGTGTCTATCATGTTCCATAACCACAAACATCCTCTTGAAACATTTATCTAAACAGATTATCTTCCAAGGGGTGATACAATCTTTGAATTCATAAACAATTACTCTCTTTATCTTGCTCGTTTTATCTGGCTTGAATCTCTAGAAGGTTTTGTGAGTATCTCTATTCAAGAAAAGCTATATGCTCTTATTTTCTTGGGGAATCCATTTTGGTGTGATTATTCTTGATTGGATTGAATTTCCACGACATGCTCTAGGCTCTTTTCCAACATTTTCTTGCTCCAAGTCTCCTATTTTTGACTTCAGGATGGTTATGCTTGTTGGTGCAAATGATTCCAAGCCTACATACTTGGACAGCCAGCATTTATTTCATATAGTCACATATGACTATCCCCTTATAAAAATCAATTCACTTTTATCCTTGTAAAAGTCCATATCTTAATTGCACTAACCCCACGTGGAGTTAGGAGGAATCAAATCTCGAATTCTTGGTAGTTAATTGATGAGGCTAGTAATTCCTAAAGTTTAGGATTCACTTTATGGTGACAACTTGATTGAATTCAAAAGCTGGCTCCAATTCTAGCTATAAAAATGGATCAAAACCTCATGTGGTGTAAACCCAATTTGGAGATCAATTGAGAGGATTTTTGTGATTAGAGAGCTCATTCCATAGCTCCATCACTAGCCTCACATTGTGCAATTATACATTGCCAATGTCATTGTATTTCCATGTGATTTAATACATATACATTGATCACTTCCTACTTCACCTCTCTATCAATGTCATCTTCAAATAGTGATCTTCTCAGACTTTGTTCTCAGTGCATAGTTGCTCATTTGGTGTGATTGAAAATGCTATAGATTTAACATACTTAAGATGTAACGTGCTCCTTAGAACTCACATATACGGTGATATGACTTGCATCTTTTTTTATTTACTCTAAAAGTTAAGCCGATGTATCAACATCTCATACTCATGTTTTTCCTCATAAGCCCTCTTTCCATAACAAGAAATTATTTATCGAGCAATCTTTTGTATTTGGAGTTTTCCATGTACCATGCAATACCATGCTACTGATGGTTACCTTAAGTGGTAACTCCTACCCGCTTTAGGAGATCCTACTTTCATCTTTTTCTTAACTCATTTCTGGAAAAGGTTCATGGGGTTTCTCAACAAGAGAATAAGAAAAGAACAAAATGTTTCATGAAAGAAAAATAACTAGCTTAGAATCCATTGTTGCTATGTTGGAAGAGAGTGAATATGGCATCGAAATGAACCATAAAATCATCTTCTTGAGAACCAAAATTGGCAAGGCTTAGGAGATGTTAGAATGGGCTTATATGTTCTAAGATTGGACGCTTGTTTTTGTTTCCCTGGTTAAATATATTGAGTAGAAAAAAATACTATGACTGAATAAATTTTTAGTTAAATGAAAAAAAATATCCTTTGTGAGGTAGATTATCTTCCCCTGCTTTTCCCTCACCAAATGGTACTTAGTTTTTTTTCTTCAAGTCAAATTTGTGAGGGGGAGATAATCAATTCTTGCATGTTGAAAGAAAACCTCCAAATCGTAATTCTTAGAGGTTTTGTATCTCTTGTTGGTAGGTTGTTGCTATTTGTTGCAGAGCTAAAGAGCGCACAAAGCAGAGAAAAAAGACGGGCCCCAAAATTTTTCCGATTTGGACACACTACTTTTGTATCATAACCACTCTTGTATATATTTTCCATTGTAAATGCACTAGAGGAGTCCTCTAGATGCATCCCCGCAGAAGATTAGTGAATTACCCATGTACAATAGTAGGAAGTTAGCATTTTAGTGAATAAAGTGCCGGTCTCTTGTGTGAAAGGACCAAACTTAGGGCACTAGTATATAAGTCAAAAGTGACTCATTGTAAAGGACTTCTTGTCATTGTGAAGAAGAGCACTTCTGAAATTTCGAGTTTGCCTCCTTCTTGCTGATTTTGATCTTCATTTTGCTCATGTATGTGTGTGTGATGCTTGAAATGCAAGTGTAGGACTGTTGTCTACCTCTTCCCCCTTGTTTTGAGTGGCTGTAGTGCGTGCGTAAGCTAGGAGAAGCAAAAACGCGGGTGTTAGTAATTCCCGTAATTCACTGTTTCTGCCATAACTTGCAGCAGAGTGGTCAGAATTGAGTGAAACCACTACCGTTGGATTCGTCTCGTCGAGAGCTTCGAAACGAGTACCCTACTGCCTATGTTCCGAGTTCTGGGCTGGGAGAAAACCTCAAAAAACCAAAACTGCTGAAAAGAGGCTTGCGGCAACTCTTCCAGTATTTCAGTAGGTGTGGGTAGTATTAGTCTTTTCTCATGCTTGAATAGCTAACTCACTTCATTTTCTATCACGTGTGCACATGTCCTCACACACTTGGTAAGTCACTCCTTAGGATTGATAATTAAATGTGTGAAAAGAACTCCACTATATGCACTTGTATGGCAATCGAGGTATAGTCTCATTGGTACAAGTCCTTGAGTCATTGCGGCTCAAGTACACACGTTTTTGGCGCCGTTGCCGGGGAGTCACTCCACCAAGGTGCCTTCGTGATAGTTAGAGAGCAAGTGTGATCGAATCGTACTTGTAGAGGCGAATTTGTCCATTGACGAGTAGTATCCCATTTCAGCACTTGTCACTTCTCATCCTTGAGGTGTGTGTGATAAGTTTTAGGTTTAAGTGTAGGAGGAGGGAAGAGAAGGAAGAGTTAGGGTTAGGTTAGAAGGA
Source organism: Ceratopteris richardii (assembly GCA_020310875.1). NCBI lineage: Eukaryota > Viridiplantae > Streptophyta > Polypodiopsida > Polypodiales > Pteridaceae > Ceratopteris > Ceratopteris richardii. Next base: position 129,924,834 of record CM035426.1, on the reverse strand, counting down.
GAGGAGAAGTGAGGGGAAGAGGAGTAGGAGTAGGCCAAAATTCTCAGAAAATCACCAAAAAATCCCAAAAATTTTAAGTTCAGTAAAAAAAATATAAAAACAAAAAAATTTGGCTCATTTGACACTTCACAGTGTTCTGGTATCGTTTGCGAGCAGCGACCAGTATCGTGGGGTTGGTATCGTGGCATTCAGGCAGTAAAAGCTAGGTTTGAGCTCACATTGCAATCAAGACAGTACCAAGGTAAACATTCTCTCAATTTATCTGTCAAAAACACCTTAAAAAATGATCAAACAAGTGATTAAAAATCTGCGCAGTATCGCGGGGGGGAAAAACTGATATCATAGTTATCTTTTTGAGTGATACAGAGGTCTAGGAAGGAAGAGGAGAGTGAGAAGAGCAAGGGGGTAAAAAAGTTTGAAAAAAATCTTGCTTTTGGCTTGAGTATCGCGATCGGTTGAGTTTTGGTATCGCGATACCAAAATTCCCTTGTATCGCGACACTCGCCAGAAGTATCGTATCGCTTGATACCTGCTTTGGTATCGCGACACCATTCTGGTATCGCGACACTGAGTCGGTATCGCGATCGCGCTTGAACTCCGGTATCGTATCGTCCGGTACTAATACTTGGTATCGCGACACCATTGTGGTGTCGTATCGCCTAAGATTCTAGTATCGCGACGTCACTTTAACGAGTGGTATCGTATCGTTTGATACAGTGGTATCGCGACACTACCCTGGTATCGCGACATTACTTTAGTATCGCGATCGTGCCCTCTCAAGTGTCATATCGTCGACTGCTTGTCTTGGTATCGCGACACTACTTTAGTGGTATCGTATCGCCAAGATTAGTATCGCGACCGCACTTACTGCGGTGGTATCGTATCGTCTCCTGTCAAGGATCGTATCGCGATACCACATTGGGATCGTATCGCCTCGAATCTCTAGTATCGTAACGTCTACTTTGCCGGTATCGTATCGTGGTGTTCCCCAGTGGAGTATCGCGACACTATATCTGGTATCGTATCGTCTACTAACCAGGACAATATCGCGACACCAGATTGATATCGTATCGTCTGGGTGTCTGGTATCGTGTCGTTTGGAGCTCTGGTATCGTATCGCTGAGGGCAGTATCGCCCAGTGTGGTATCGCCCAGAAGTGAACCCTTCTTTTGGCAAACAACTGAATCACTGGTAGAGCTGTCCAAAGTAAATCTAAGCAGCATAAAGAGAGGCTTCAGAGAGTGAATGAACTTGAGGTCAGGAAGAGTTCTAGGTAGTAGAAGGAGTGTCATATCCTCAGTAGGAAGTACAGCCCAGGCTAGTCATCACTCAGTCTACTTAGAAACTTCCAGTGACTCGGAAGAGGAGTTACTTATGGCTTCAGAAGACATGCAAGGACCTACACCAGCAGGAAATTTCATGACTACTGTTGAGGGAGACTACCGTACCTCCTTACAATATGTGTCCACTAATGCCCAGGAGATTCCAATCTACCTGGATGGCTTAAACAGATCTGTCGCCAGGATGGCAACTGCCCAAAATGTCACCATCATACCACGACCAGCTGTCAAATACGAGGGAGGTGCTTACATCGACAAAATGGGTCACATCTACATAGTAACTGAATTTCCTGAGAGGATCAATGAAAGAGGAGAGTTTATGGATTCCGACAACTCTGAAGAGTTAGTGTCCACCCCCAGAGGCAGGTCACAAGTATCACGGGTCTTGAGAGGAGACTTGATACCTCAAGACGACTACTTGTTGGAAGTCTACATGATTCACGGTGCGGACTTATTGCTTCAAACTGACGTACCTGTTCAAGGAATAGGAGAGAGCCCCATGACATTCTATGAGTAAAAAAACCCAGATGACGAAACTAGACTCACTTACCTAGATAAGAATCAAAGAAGATATTGGCCTGTAGGTGTCCTAGACAGGGCTCGGCTGAGATATATGGGTGCACCTGTACTTCCTCAGAGAGAGCAGGCAACTACCTCGCAGAACCCTTTTGGAAATCAACAAGAGACGGAACATACCACATCAGGACAGACCAGTCAAAGAAGTGTGCCCAACCGTACTCATGTACAGTTTGCAACCCGAGGAGTGCACACACACAATCAGACCCACACAGGGATGGGGAACCATTTCCGACCACCGGTCAGACCATGACCACCCGTGGGAGGACAGCCAGGAATACCTCCATTACGACCAGCTGTCCCGGTCTTCCCTATAATGCCCAGACCGCCTGAACCAATGAGGAGATTGAGACCAATCCAAGTAGCTAAGTGTATGAGAAACCATTATGATGGATTAGGGGAGCCATATGATCATATTGCCGAGTTTAAACAAGTTTTAAGAGCGGAGCAAGTAGAGGACTTCTTTGTGCAGTACGAGTCTTTTGGACTCACCCTCACAGGAACTGCTCTAACTTGGTTCCAACCTCTAGATCCCAATCAATTTGGAAACATGGAACAATTCTTTCAAGAATTCATTGGAGAATTTACAAAGAGAGGGATTAAACACAATTCTGCATCTTTAATCCATAGCTTTAAACAAAACCCTAATGAAACTGTGAAGACTGCTGCCCGAAGATTCAACCAGTACGTGGATAGATGCCCAATGGCTGAGAGACCGACTCAACAAAAGATGATTTCATTATTTTTAGATGGACTCTCTAACGGGACCCTCAGAACCCTAGTGTATGTGAAGAGGTTGCAAACATTGAGTGAGTGTCTTCAAGAGTGCATCGACTTGGAAGATAACCTTGCTGAGGACCTCAAAGGTACTACCGACCTCACAAAATCAGAAGACTCAAGAAGCACTGTTACGTCCAATTCTAGTAATGTGGAAGAACTAGCGGAACTATTAGCAAAGAAACTAGGAGTCCAAGGACAGAGAGCTTACCAATATCCAGCTCAAAGAGTGCCTATGTTGAGGAGGTGTAACTTATGTGGAGGGGAACATCCCACACACTTGTGTACCAGAGGAGGAGCTGGTGCACAACCGACGTATCCATACAACAGACAGCAACAACAGGGGACTTCTTCATACTGCCACATCGAGCAAAAATATACCAATCACACAACTGAGAACTGTCCCTTTAATAGGCAAACACGATCTGTCCACCCACCCCAATACCGACCTTATGGATACCCACCTAGAGAGCTTGGTAGGGAGATGCCTAGATACAACCAGTATCCGGTAGGAGCACAGAGACAATATGAGCAAGCACCGTATCCACCACCACAACCAGTATTGGGACCCCAACTGTCACAACCTCAGCAAGTTGTACCTGTGAAGTATACTCAACCGGAAGAAAACTTGGAAAGAGCCATAATACCAGCTTCAATAGCGACCAATGTAGAATCAACCAACCAAGGGTATGAACCTCCGCCAGGAGAGTACTATCCATATGAAGCCAACATGATGGAATATGAACCAACATATGACGTGGCCTATTATGGATATGAAGGATTTGATCAGACTTATGGAGCGGAAACTGCAACTTTAATGTATATAGTGCCCAAAGCACAACAACCAGTGAGACCTCCCATGAGACCACCAGTGCAGAGAGGACCATGTTATAGATGCGGAGGGGATCACTTCATTCGGGAGTGTCCTCGACCTTACAACCCTCCACCACCCAGGATTTGGGAAGGATATTGTAGTGATTGTGGGAAAGAACATCTTTTTAGAGATTGCCCTAAGAACCCTACAAAAACTCAAGGTCCTGCACCAATCAATGTAATAGAGGTCATAGAAGAATCTGGAAGTGATAAGGAGTACACCGTACCACTGAAAGCTATTACTAGAGCTCAAGCAAAACAACAAAAAGGAAAACAACCGGAAGAGAAACTAGAGAACAATAAAACAGGAGACGCTAACATTCAGATAGTCGAGGATTCAGAGAACTCATGTGAGAATGCCCAAAACACCAAAGTACAAAAATGGAAAGAAAGACGAGAAAAGCTCAAAGAGAAATGGGCAAGAAACAAGAGCCAAGACAGCAAAAAACAAGCGAAGGGTTATAGAAAACATAATGAACAACAAACGCATAAGGAGATCCCTGAAACACCACCAATTAGCTCAGAGGAAAAGAAGCCAGGATCAATTCTAGCTGACCCAAAGCCAGACGACTTGGACATGTGGTTAAAAGCGTACCAAGCTAGAATCAAAATGGGACCGAACTTAGAACAACATGAAAGACTCTATCCTCAAGGGGAATTAGAGAAAGAAAGACTGGCGATATGCAAAAAGCTCATCGAAGTAGCACAGGCGACTCTAGAAAAAACTATCCCAATTTTGCCTGAAACAAGGATCGCACAGGAACTATATGAAGAGTGCATCCAACCTAAGGATAAGGAACCTAGTCGGGAAGATGATCGAAATGAACGAATGAAATCTCAAGAAGAACAGGTATCCATAATACCCGACCTAGAGGAAGATTGGTCCAAAGATTTGTGGAAAAGAATTAGAGAAGAGCAATGGAAAAAGGATGGAATCAGTCCACCTCCTTTTGAGGAAATAGTTGGAGAAGATAGTCACCATGATCATAACCTAGAGGAAGCATATGAGGAAGTGTCAAGATTTGATAAAGGAAGAGAGGAAACCATGAGCATTTCAACGTTGCCTAATTACATGGGAGAATATGAAAGAGAGTCTATAATAATACGAGCACCCACAATGCATGGGAAAGAAAAAGGAAACTCAGAAGAGAGTTCACACAATCTAACAGAACTTAAGAAAACAAAGGTGCAATGCAAATTGACGGTGGAAGAGTTGCTCCAACTTAGACCACATCTATGGAGACAGCTAGCAAACCAATTAGAGCCACCGACAGAGAAAGGAGAAATGAAAGGAAAGGAAAAAGAAAACCACTCCACAATACAAGTTCCAGTTGATAAAGTAGGAGAATTTAGCGAAGGAGATGAAGGTAATACGTGCTTACCTGTCACCTACAATGGGTACATGACCAAGGCCATCTTAGACACAGGAGCTGGAGTAGGAATTGCAACGAAGGAAATTTGGGAAAAGTGGGGAAAACCAGTCTTACGACCCACTCGCATGAAGCTACAATTAGCAGATGGTCATGTAGAGAAACCCCTAGGAATATTGGAAGGAATTAGGTTAACAACGTGTGGAGTAGAGTTTGAACACACATTGGCCATATGTAAGTTCGAAAAAGCAAACAATTACGAAATGATATTAGGACGACCATTCATGCGACAGATGCGAGTAGTACAAGATTGGGGCAGAGATTCATTATATCTCCAACATCAAGGGAACACTACCAAGATAAACCTGCACACATTCGCTTATCGGGATGTCCCTCCATTACAATGGAATCCAGTCCACAAAGAAGAAGATGACCTATCCATTCACAGTGCCGGGTCAAGTGACCAATCTTGGATGCATGAGGATGCCCAGTTGTGGATGTGCAAAGAAGCCAAGAAGGAGGAGTGTAAAAAACAAATTTGGCCAATAGGGCACCCTAATTATCGATCGGTAGAAGACCCCGATTATATGCCTCAAATTTTCTTCAGATGAACTCTTCGAACCACATGGATGGATGGAAATCCTAGCCACATTAGACGTGTGTGTGAATGAGGAAGTATTGACGATGAACGACTGTATAGACGAGGAAGGATATGACGTGAACCTCTACATGGTTGTCCTCCAAGAAGTAGAAGCAGGGGAAATTGTAGAGGAAGAGTGGAAAGAAGAATACGAAAGCATAGAAATGGAACCAGAGTTTGACTCTGAAGAACAATATTTAGAAACCATGCAAGAAGAATCAAAAGAAAGACCAACAAAAGTCTTAGCAATCGAAACCATCCCTAGAGAGGACACGAGTAAAGTGGAACTGGAACCAGACCATTTCGAAGTTCCAGAACATTTTAAAAGATACGAAGTAGAGGAAAGAAAAGTAGCCATTCAAATGCCTAAACGAGAGGCCCGGGATGGAGAAGCCTATGATAACAAGGAACAAACCAAGAAGGTTGTCGTAACGATAGAAGACGGAGAAGAGAGGTGCACGTATATTGGAAAAGATGTATCGGAAGAAGAAGAAGAGGATCTCATACGACTCATCCGAGAGTATCGAGACGTGTTTGCTTGGACGTACAAAGACCTCAAAGGTGTAGAACCCAGCATATGCGCTCATCGAATCCCTATGACAGCAGATGCAAAACCTTCTAAACAACGCCCTTACACGTATAACGAAGTTTACGCTGCAAAAATAAAGGAAGAAATTGACAAATTACTAGCGGCAGGATTCATTTATGAGATTGAACACACAGAATGGGTATCGCCATTAGTAGTAGTGCCTAAGAAAAATGGAAAATTGAGAGTGTGCATAAATCTGAAGAAGGTGAATGCAGCCACTATACGTGATAGCTACCCATTACCGATTACGGACCATCTATTGGAGAGGGTAGCAGGTAAAGAGGTCTATAGCTTCCTAGATGGTTTCTCTGGATACAATCAGGTGGCTATTGCGACTGAGGATCAACACAAGACAGCATTTGCCACTGAATGGGGAATCTATGCATTTAGAGTGATGCCTTTCGGGCTCACTAATGCGCCAGCTACCTTCCAACGATTGATGTGTCATGTATTCAAAGAATTCCTGAGAAAAAGTATGGAAGTATACGTAGATGATCTGTGTACATACTCAAATCAACGACCAGACCATATACCGGAACTGAGAAAAATATTTAATAAATGTAGGCAGTATAGAGTTTGTTTGAACCCTGAGAAATGTTTCTTCATGGTGCGACAAGGAAAAATCCTAGGACACATTGTTTCAAAGAATGGAATATCCACGGATGAAGACAAGATTAAAGTTATCCTAGAGCTACCCAGACCCAAGAATGCGAAGGAAGTACAAGCCTTTATGGGACACTGTGGATATTACCGTAGGTTTATTCACATGTATGCCATAATAGCTAAGCCCTTATACGGTCTATTGACTCAGTTCACTTGGACAGACGAGTGTGAGAAGGCTTTCAACGAGCTTAAAAAGAGGCTGAGTACAGCCCCAATTTTAAAATCACCCAACTGGAGCAAGCCTTTCCATATTCATGTTGATGCTTCAAACTATGCCATTGGATGTATCCTAGCTCAACCGGCTGATGAAGGAAAACTTGACCATCCAATCGCTTATGCAAGTAGACAATTAAACCAAGCAGAGAGAAATTATATGACTACTGAAAGAGAAGGCCTAGGAATGGTTTATGCAGTGAAGAAGTTTAGACACTACCTCTTAGCCAACAAATTCAAGTTCTTCATAGACCATCAAGCTTTGTTGTATTTAGTCAATAAGCCTTGCAACACAGGGAGATTGGTACGATGGTTCTTGTTACTAATGGAGTTTGACTTTGAGGTAATAGTCAAAAAAGGAAACACACATGTGAGAGCAGACCACCTTTCTAGGTTAAAACATGGAGAGCCACCTAGCGGAGTGCCAGATGATTTACCAGATGCTTATCTGTTTAATCTAGAAGTATGTCCGAAGTGGGCGGAAAAATTGACCCCTATGCTTACGCATGGCCCTCAGCACCCAATCAACAGGAATAGCAAAAAAGAAATTCTTCAATCAAGGAATTTACACATTGTTGCTGGAAGCGTGTATTATAAGGAACCTAACGGAGTTTTATTGAGATGTGTCGAGGAGGATGAACAGAAGCAACTAATTCAGCAAGCACATGTCAACAAGTGGAAAACCCACCAAGGGATGCACGGAACAATACGAGAATTAAAGAGGTTAGGCGTATATTGGCCTGACATGTCCAAGGACGTTCACGAGCATGTAAATAATTGTGTGGAATGCAAAGAAATTAGCCCAGAGGATCACGTGTCCTTACCTTTTTCCACCATAGCGCCTAATTGGAGTAAGTCATTAGTGCAATTCCTCAAAACGAAAGAGCACGAAATAGGAGCTAGCCTAGCAAGAAAGCGATCCCTAGAAGAAATGAGCAAGGATTATGTGATAATGGGGAAACAACAGTTTAGAAGAGGAAGAGACAATCAACTCAGATTGTGCGTGCATGAAGGAGAGTATCTTCCCATATTAGAAATGGCACACGCAGGAGCTGCGGGAGGACATTTTTCAGCAGACAGAACGGTCAAGGTGATTCTCTTTGCAGGCTTGTGGTGGCCAACTCTACATATGGACGCAGAGACATATGTGAGAAGTTGCGAAACATGCCAAAGAGCAAAATATCCCATTAGAAGAGATGACATGCCTTTAAGACCTATGGTTTGTGCGAGAGCATTTACCAAGTGGGGAATTGACTTCATAGGACCTATCAGCCCACCTACAAAAGGATCTCATGCGGAATACATCATAGTAGCCACCGACTACTTAACAAAGTGGGTAGAAGCTAAAGCCACTCGAAAAAATGATGCTCAAACTACAGCAAAATTTCTCTTTGAGCACATTTTCACACGATTTGGACTACCGATCGAGATAGTGAGTGATCGAGGCACCCATTTCCTAAACGAAGTCATTGAATCGCTAATGAATGAATTTCTAGTGATCCACAAAAAATCAGCCCCATACCATCCTCAAGCCAACGGACAGGCTGAAAGTTCCAACAAAGTACTATGTACGGTATTGACAAAGATTGTCAATAATGGAAGGTCAGATTGGGACAAACAATTGCATCACGCAATTTGGGCCTTCCGAGTGGCATATAAAACGGCCATTGGAACTACACCTTTCAACCTAGTGTATGGGCAGAATGCAATTTTACCAATTGACTTCTTAGTGCCTACATTAAAAGTAGCCCAGCAATATGAGTGGAACGGTCATGAATTGTCTCAGCAATTAGATCAAATCGAAAAACTGCACGAGACTAGATTGCAAGCAGTAGCAGGCATCTATGCCGCTAAACGGAGACAAAAGGCATATTATGACTCACATATTAAAGATAAGGGACTAAAAGAAGGTGACTTAGTCCTGGTATACACTCTAAAACAACATGCAAAGAAACTACAGAAACGTGGATATGGACCCCTGATCATAAATCGAATCTCCACTAGTGGTGCAGTCAATCTCGCCACACTAGACGGAGACATTCTTCCCAATTACATCAGTGGATGCCGAGTAAAACGATTCATGGAACCATTGACGGATCAAATGTTAGCGCGACTATTAGGTGCTCAAAGTAGGAAAAAGGAAGAAGAACGAATACGAGAAGAAGCGAGACAGGAAGCCCTAGAACGCATTAGAAAACGCAAGGAGTGGATCAGGCAAAGAGATGAACGCTATCTCCAAGGAGAAGAGCCCATCCCTATGGCAAACTATCAGGTCAAAAATCAGGAATCAACGGGTATATGTAAAACACAACCTTACCTAAACTTGGGGATTGGTAAGACGGAGTATAAGTTGATAGATGCATTGATAGACTCAGGAGCAGGCCTTAGCTGCATGCGAAAGAGAATAGCAAATGAACTGCAATTGCAATTGAATCCCACAAAAGCCAAACTAATAGGAATTGGAGGTCACACCCTAGACTGTATTGGAACAACTAATGTGTCCCTCCACGTAGGAAATTCCTCCATGGAACAAAGAGTCCTAGTATGTGAGGATGACGATTTAATGGAAGACTTCATTCTAGGACAAGACTGGATCATTGAAACAGAAGCATGTATCCATCTGGCTCAAGGATATATTTCAGCCACGATAGGGCATAAGGAGGTTTTCAGCTTGCTTGAAGAGAAACCATGTAACCAAGCCACATCAATACCAAGATCAGAAGAAGTTCAAGAAGCGACGAAAGATAGTAGCGACTGTGCTCAACACTCAGAAAGCAAAGGCATAGAAACTGAAACTTTAATCATTGCTACACCACCTATAGTGTCAAAGCTACCTGATGTGAATGAGGATCAGCCAACGATTGAGGAGACGCTCTCTCCTAAACAGGCTCAAGGCCTCCAAAGATCGCACTATTGGAAACCAACAAGCAGATACTCGAAGCGAGAAGCATCCAAATATATGTGGGTACGAAAGGACCAAATACAGAGTCCAGAAATGCCCCCAAGCACTTTGAAGAAGGAAACAGACATCACCAAACCCGCTACAAAGAATTACACACGAACAGAATCGGTGCAGGTGTGGATTCCCAAGCCCCTGCTTGAAGCTCAAAGATCTCGACGTCAAATATGGATTCCCAAAAAGGTCATACAAGCAGCTAAACAGAATGTGAGGACCAAAGAGGAAACACCACTGCAGACAAGGCCAAAGTCAACAACACATATGAATCATCAGAAAAGATCGCAAAGCAATGCCAACTTCACTCGAACAATGAATAAGGAAAATGGAACACTAGGAGCTGCACGAGTTGAGAAAACCCAAAGACCCCTCTCAGTGTTCTCAAAATGGGCGTGGAAACCAAAGCTACCACACGGAGCAAATGATCGAGGAGAAAAAGCACCCAATTGCACTCATGTTGTGTCTGATGCACCCAAAGTATGCATGATAGGGCCACATTACAAGGCCATGCATTCGGCACAGGATGTACATTATCAAACTAGTAATGCACGATCTCCAAGTGAGACTAGCTCTTAGCTTTAAACTGATAGGAATGGACATACTATGTACATAAACTACGCTTCGGCTTTGGAATGACTTTTATGTTTTCTTTTCAGCGAAAAATATAAAAATACATGAAAAATTCAGGTATTACCCTTCTCACACCCACGGGAAAGGGACGGCACCATGCACTCGGAGCAATATCAAATGATTAATCAACACATGGCGGAGGATTTCTGAAAAAATATGGAAACTAATTCACACTCTATATTAAGTGCAGATGGCTTCTGAAGACTTTGAAGCTACAATCCAAGAGGAGGTCCAGGAATTTCCTCCCCAATGTCTTACGAAAGCAAAAGGCCATTGGTTCAGAGATGAACAGCCTGTGGAAGAGTATCTCTTTTTGGCCAACATAAAGATCATGGACACGGATCACCACTTTTCGATCATGTCCCAGGACTTCAAGATTTTACATGGAATGCCATCTACAATCGATATCATGAAGAAAGCAGGAATTCACAAGTATTTCGAGCTACCTATCTACAAGCCGGATTTCCAACGCTGTACCCAAGTCATGAACACTCTGAGACCAGCACTACATGATCCATTGGTGCCAGAAGCCAATGTGATGGATAAAAATGGAGAATGGGTCGTCATTCAGTTCTCCCACGATTTAAGCAAAGAAGCTTTTGAATGGGAAAAAGATGGTGTCAACACGGTCAAAGAAGAAATTCGTGGAGCCAATACTAGAACTTTTGTCGACATTAATAGAGTGGATATCGAAGAAGAAGTCAGGTTGATTCATCAACACTTCTGCTTCCCGAGTATGAACAGATACACGGCCCCTCAAAAAATTATTGTCCAATTATTGTCTCATGCCATAAAACAGATCGGCAATCAGATAAATCTCACACCATATGTGCAGGAAAGATTGTTCGAGGCCAAGAAGAAATGGGAAAATAAAAAATTCCTTAATGGAACCACTGCCCTCACGATCATGATTTACCATGCATTGGGCATGCGCGAGTATTTGAAGGAGATGCCATCTTCAATGGAACTGGCTCAATATGTCAAGAATGCTACTGTACCTAAACCAAAGAAAGGAAGCAAGCAAGCAGAAGAAACAGAAACAAGTTCGCAACCGCGGATGAGAGGAACCATGAGAGGTACAAAGCGGCCTAGAGAAGTTCTACAGAAAGAGGAAGAAGCACCACAACCAAAGAGGGTACATGTGCTGCCTACCACCACCACCCAAGGACCCAGAAAAATTACGGAAGAAGAATTAACTCAAGCACTGGAGGAGACTCACAAGTATACAGAAGGACAAATCAATTTGCCAGTGCAGGGTCATCACTATCAACAGGCTGCAACAGTTCAAAAACCAAAAAGAAAACTCACTAAGGTACACCGATATCGGGAGATTGGGCTAGACAATTCAAGTTCAGGATCCGACGCCCAAGAAAAGCAAACTACATCCTTATTGGATGTAGATATGAAAAGTGAATCGAAAGATGATGGCCAGTGGGTCGAATTAAATGAAGTCAATTATGATGAAGCCCAAGCTGACGACAAAAAAGAAGGTCAATCATCGCTGGCAGACCAGAATGCAACCACAGAGAAGGCAGAAGAAGAAGGGCAAAACACTATGCAAGCACAGGATGCCTCCATCACCCACATAAAGGAGGACAAAACTGATAATGAGGTGCATGCAATGATATCAGAGGATAAGCCTCAGGAAGAAGAAAAAGAAGACGAAGAACCCTTCACCCCACTAAGGGTTGTGGCAGAACCGTCCCCTCTAGATGTAACATTTCAAGGGAGTGCCACGAAAGTTCGTAAAACGGTCGAAAATGAAGCAGAATTTAAGGTACAACTACAGGTCCGACAACCACACAAAGAATTGATCCACGTAACACAGGGCCAAGATGTACAAACAGGAGAAACACCAGACATAACGAAAACATGGTTGAATGTGGATATAGCTCAGCTCAAGCCGGTGGTGCAGGATATGATCCGCACGGCACTAGATACTCAACAACTGATGCTTGACGCTGATGAAGATTACGACCAGGCCATGCTCGACAAACAGGAGCTTCAGAAAGAAGGTATGAATTTGGCAAAGAAATTATCTAAAGTAGAAGCTCAGGTGTTGAAGAAACAAGAAGAGATAAAAACAACCAAATCACAATGCAAAACATTAGAAAAGGAGAATGCCCAACTGAAAGAGCAAGTGTTGGAGCTAACGAAGAAACTGGAAGTAACTGAAAAAGAGAAAACAAGAATACAGACTCGTAGCAAAGTACTCGAGTCACAGCTCAAGGTGAGCATGGAAGAAGCAGACCAACTAAGGGACAGAAACAAGGAGCTAATGACAGCTCTCCTCAGTGATCAACCATCGACAGATCTTGACAAAACAAATGAGGACATAAAAGACATGGAAGCAAAGTTGACCAAGATGGCAGATCAGCTCAAGCAGGAGCAAGAGACAATTGCAGAATGGGAACAGAAATATATGAATGATACTGCAGCTCTACGAAAGAAATGGAAAAAAGCCGAGAAAGATTATTTCCGACAGTGCAAAGAAGACACCGATCATATGCATATCGTGGCACAGGAATTAATAAAACATCAAGAAAAACTTACTAAGGCTGAAGAGGAGCTCAAGAATAAAGATGACATCATTAAACGGCTGCAGGAGCAGATTGAGCTAACAGCAAAACAGGGGACACCAGTAGTTCCTCCGGAAACAACGGCTACTGTGGAGGAAGAGAATTGAGCAGACCAGAAAGGGCACTACTGGTGTCCCAGCTCACTGCTGATTTTGAAGATCAAATAATACAAATAATGAAAGAGGCTCGCATAGACAATAAACAGCTAGATCAAATTTTGAAGCCCTTCAATGTACCATATGGTCTACTTAAAGAACAGACGCGCATGTATATAGAGACTACCACGAATAAAGATCCGGACCATAACCTTCAATTCCAGCATGACACTTTCAAGTATACTCAAGAGGAATTTGAGAAGGCGGATCCCATATGGCGAAGGAAAATTTTGGAGAAGAATCCGACTTTGCGGGTACAGTGGGAAGCATCACCATATGCGCTTCAGGTAAATCCATCATTTTGTCCTGTACCCCGCAGACGCTTTTGGACGCAATTTTGGGAAGCACAGCGTCAAGGCTCCATCAATAATCAGTGGCTAAATTACCCATTACTACCTAGTCCGCCACATAATTATCTACCCACTGAAGAATATATGGTAAAGACAATGGAATTCTGGATTGCCAAATATGCCACAGTGCCGGACTTAGCAGTCAAGATGACAAATAAAATATTTAGCATGCTCATTACAGTATTAAAGGTTTTCCAGCATGCGAAGTACACATTTTTGAATTTCATTGGCATTACACAAGGGTCGGAAGCCCTCATTTTTGATCTATCAACCATTCCGAGCCGACTCACCATTATGGCATACTATTCCCGCCTTATGTTTTTGCCATCGACTTATATGCAGACCTTCGAAGAAGCATTCTTCACCGGCTTCTTTGAAATCGATTCGGAGATTTTTGTAAAGATGACTTCCAATTTAAATGCAAGGCTGGTGGCCTATGAAACAAGCTTTTTTGCTGATCATCGACAGGCGCCAGAAGACGGAGTGAAGTCAAGGCAATGGAAGGAATTCATGATATGTCATGCAAACCTGCTAAACCAACGAGAGCAAACCGCCATTCAAACATACACGTGTCGCCTCAGAAAGCCTGTCGAGGACGACAGAGTTCAGGAGGAGGGACGTATAGAGGGACAATCAAGCAAGAAGAAAAGAAGAAGAAAATCAAAGTCCAAAGCAATTCATTAAGAAGAGAAGAAGAATATATCTCTGCAGGAAGCCCCGCAGGGGCGCAACACCCATCTCTGCACAGAGCCCCGCAGGGGCACGCACCAGGCTACAAAGCTAAACCCCAGGGTCCCGAGTAGTGGACTTTTCAAACATCAGAGTAGGACCAAAAGTAAGAAAGGGGTAGAGGCTGAAAAGTTGAAGAGGGTGACTAAGAACAGCACATTCCTAGTCACTGGTGGCGTGCGTGGCAACCCGAGTCAACAGGCAAGACAACTACATCAGACTCTCGAGTTGTAGAGCTTGAATCAAGAAGGCCATCGAATCTGCATGTCTGTTTAACTGCAGACAATACTGACCAAGGGGAGTGTGCAGTGGAAAAGCTGAAGCGCCTCTAAAACGTAATGCAAGATCACGAATCAGACAACACTACCCACGGGACGCGTTCGCGAAGCAAAGTCTGTCAAGGGACGACAGAGACGAAGAGGGGGAGAGTGTTGCAGAGCTAAAGAGCGCACAAAGCAGAGAAAAAAGACGGGCCCCAAAATTTTTCCGATTTGGACACACTACTTTTGTATCATAACCACTCTTGTATATATTTTCCATTGTAAATGCACTAGAGGAGTCCTCTAGATGCATCCCCACAGAAGATTAGTGAATTACCCATGTACAATAGTAGGAAGTTAGCATTTTAGTGAATAAAGTGCCGGTCTCTTGTGTGAAAGGACCAAACTTAGGGCACTAGTATATAAGTCAAAAGTGACTCATTGTAAAGGACTTCTTGTCATTGTGAAGAAGAGCACTTCTGAAATTTCGAGTTTGCTTCCTTCTTGCTGATTTTGATCTTCATTTTGCTCATGTATGTGTGTGTGATGCTTGAAATGCAAGTGTAGGACTGTTGTCTACCCCTTCCCCCTTGTTTTGAGTGGTTGTAGTGCGTGCGTAAGCTAGGAGAAGCAAAAACGCGGGTGTTAGTAATTCCCGTAATTCACTGTTTCTGCCATAACTTGCAGCAGAGTGGTCAGAATTGAGTGAAACCACTACCGTTGGATTTGTCTCGTCGAGAGCTTCGAAACGAGTACCCTATTGCCTATGTTCGGAGTTCTGGGCTGGGAGAAAACCTCAAAAAACCAAAACTGCTGAAAAGAGGCTTGCGGCAACTCTTCCAGTATTTCAGTAGGTGTGGGTAGTATTAGTCTTTTCTCATGCTTGAATAGCTAACTCACTTCATTTTCTATCACGTGTGCACATGTCCTCACACACTTGGTAAGTCACTCCTTAGGATTGATAATTAAATGTGTGAAAAGAACTCCACTATATGCACTTGTATGGCAATCGAGGTATAGTCTCATTGGTACAAGTCCTTGAGTCATTGCGGCTCAAGTACACACTATTCCATGCCCGAAGAGATCAAGCAAATCCTAAAATTCTCTCCATAACCTCACATGAAGATGCTTGTGCCTATTTTCACCTTTCCAAATCCTCCCTTAGTGCATGCTAATTTGCTCCCCAAAAGAGGCCTAAATCAAGAGTTTTACTTTCATGTAAAACTTAAATGGGAGCTTTTAGCAAGCTTCTAATCCACTTCTAATGTGGATTTTTCTTGGATTTTCTTATTCTCCATGGTAATACATACACCATACATTAGGTATGTATACTTTAATCCATGGGAGACATCTTAAATGATCTTTTTTCTTACTCCCAAAAGTGGAGTTCGGCTAAAACTAACACCTGAATTTTTTTCCAAAAAGTGCGGGAAGGGGGTTTTTGAGGAGGTCAAATTCCTCCTTAAATTATTCTTTTCATGAATTCTATGATTCCATTGTGAATTCCATATATCATAATCTTAGTATATATACTTTTTCCCATCCATACATAGCTAGTGCACCTCTTTTTCCCTCTCCCAAAATGGAAATTTCTTAAATTGAGATGCTGAAATTTTTTCTCAACAGTGATGGAAGGGGGTTTTGTGGAGCTTCAAACTCCCATCATACTGAGATATATTTTGGATTTCTTAATCGTATATGGAAGTAAATACACTATACTATAGTTACACATGATTTTTCCTATCAAACTAAGAAAAATCCTCCTTCATTTCCTTTCCCTAAAATGGCTACTAGTCCAAAAATAGCTCCTGAAACTTATGTGAAAATCATGAAAATAGGCTATTTTGAAGGCACCTAAAGCTTAAACTTTCTTGTAATTTGAGGGAATTGTTGACTCTATATGAGAGTATACACCTCATACTCTCCATACACGTAACTTCCCTCCAAAATTTTGGCCTTCAAACCCTTCATTGCCCTTCTCATTAGGCTTTGTTTCTTCCATGAATTTGACATCAATGAATTTTCATAGAAAAGGAAAGTACGAACTATACTTTTTCTCCTTCATGATGCGTTGCCCAAATCCTCCTCAAGTTCTAAGGAATTGGATTGAATTCTCATCCAATATTGTCTTCATAGCTCTAGTATAATAGGACAATCTACTCTAGTTTGAGCAACGTATATGGAGGTCTCTCTCCCTTACTCCTTGATATGCTATGAATAAGCTCTTCTTTAGAAAGGGGGAGAAAAATTATGTTTTCTCACTTATCCTCCTTGAAACAAGTGAATCACCCACGGACGAGTGCTATGTCACTTCATTTGTGTATGATGTACATAAGAGACTCTTACCTCCAAGGAAGCGCACCACAGGCTCGATTTGAGAGTAGTCTACTTACTCTGTAAGATAAAGATCACCATGTGCCCATAGCTTAATGGTTAGAACATGGACATCTCCTTCAATAGGTAGCGGTTTCAAATCCCATCGCCTGCAGCATTCGCATGGATGGATCAAATCGCTCTGATAGCAATCTTTATGAAAATCTTCTCTTTTAGCTTGTTCCCGTCCTAACTACGCATGGATAACTTGACGAACGCAAGCACACAGAGATCTATATCCGTTATACCTCCCAACCGCCAAGCTTCTCTAATTCTCATCTCGAATAATGAGAGAGCTTTCTCTTCCTTGCTTCTACCAAATGTGGAGTCAATCCAAATGATGCCATGTGGCATGCTCATCAAGACCCCCATGTAAACATCATGTGACAATTGTCATTGTTGATATATTTTGATAGTGATGTGTGTGAACACAGTTCGGATCTTCGAGGTACTTTTTCACTCTTTAGGAGGTTTTTTCCACATGCTTGTATACATGCTTATAACCCTAATAGATCACTTATCTTTGTACATTCTCTTGGTAATACATTGTGTGTTGTATTGTTCTTCAAGATTCCTCTTCTTCCTTATGTTGTTTGTGTGCTTCTGCAAACCTCGATCTTCAACAATAGGTATCGGAGTAGGTCATCTCTTCCTCTAGGTCATCATCGATACCTTCCGTTACACAAAAATTGATGGACATACTCAGGCCGACTAGGAGTTCAAAACAATTTGCTTTGTGGTGTGGAATTTTGATTTGAGCCTATTTCACCTTCCAAATGTAGAGAATACATGCACCAAAGCAAAATGTAAAGAAGAGTATACTCACAAAATGAAAGAGTGTGAGACTAAAAAATGAGTGGACCATGAAATGGAGAAACTCACATGGATTGAAGTGAGCTTGCCAAGAGCATGGAGTAGGCTCCTCAAGCTTATAACCAAGTACAAATGGGGGACGAGGCCCTCCTCATATAGAGTGGAGGGGGCTCTCCAAAGTACATCATATGTGGGATACTTCCCCTTGAAGGATAATGAATAACAAGATAGAAGCAAATGGCAAGGTACCCAAATACAAAGACATACAATATAAAATGGAAATGGAGTGACTCTAAGATACACAATGGAGATGCACTCTCATATTCTCAATAGCCCCTCTATAGCTCCATTTTGTAGAGTATGGAGGCTGCTAGGGTATAGAGACATGTCCACCATGAGTGTAGCAGCAACAATGCGAGCACCAAAAATAAAGTCTCCATGTGGAAATCCATAGCCTCCAAGTGGGATCGATCATGTGTGATCACTAGGTACTCCATAAGATGTCCACCAAATGGATCAAGTGGATGTTGGATCTGCCTTCAACAAGGTACATGAATGGAACAAGATCTCACTAGATGAGATCACCTCCATGCTACATAGATAGGATGACTCCATGTGGTACGTGCAAACATCCAAAACTTTGAAAATATCCACCATGAAATGTTTATCGCTAAGAAGTAGGACTTGCAAGAATGAAATGTAAAACATGAAGCATGAAATGATAATCACATGGTAGTACTTTTGTATGCTCTAGTCCTCCATGGAATGTACAAAGTCCTCAGGTGTCGATAGGACCATGAAATCCTCTAAACTGAGAAGATGGCTTAGAAAGTGATCAAATTGAGTGATGTATCCATGTGGACCCAAGAGCATTCTATGGAGAATGGAAAGATGCTGAACACCATGAATGGAATAGTGTATGCTCATAATGAAGTTGTAGATGAGGTAAGTTGTCACTCTAGCATAATGCTGAGTACCAATGTGAGGAGATTCACCTCATAATTGTCAATCCACAGAGATGTGAGGGTGTTATGATGACCATGAACAAGTGAAGTACACAAGTGAGTGAGTGAGAAGCACACAAGCATGCACACACATACACACACATGCACGCCAGGTAAGACAAAGAGTGGAATAATGGAATAATCTATTGGAAAGCTCCAAGAAAGTATACAAAGCTCAAACCTATCTTCAATCTCCAAGTAGCTAAACCCCAAAATGAGCTTTCTAGCTCTTTTTATAGTTTTCCACTAGCTCTGGCCATGTCCAAAGCTAGTGTCTCGCCTAGTTAAAAAATTAGGTTCCAAGGCTTATTTGAGGGCTCAAAGGGAGTTTAAAAATCATGAAAATTGGTACATAGATACTTCTAATACTCCTCAAGCTTGAGAACTCCTCATCTTGAACAAAATGGAGGCACAAAAATGTGAAATGATATTTACAATGGTTTTTAGTGATCAAAATCACTATTTTTATAGGGGTTTCTTCCAAAAATTTGACATATACTTCTTGGAGCTCCCTACATGCTCCCTCTTCTTGTGTTTCCACTTCTTTGATGCATTCACACCTTGTGTTTGACCTTGAGTGCCAACACTCTCCCCCTCTTGGGTCCTTCATCCCTAACAAACCCTTATTGGAGTGGGTGCTCCATGTAGTGCTTTGAGAGGTAGTTTCCATTCTGTATCAACAAGAGTGGTTTGTCTTCCAAATGTAGCAGGGTGGGTTGTCATGTTCTTCATTTTTTTTACTGCTAGCCTTTGCAAGTTTTAGTCCCTTTGTATGTACTTCTTCCTTGGATTCCATCATGATGGTGTATTTGTGAGCTTTAAAAAATTGCTACTTGCTCAAAAGAGGTCGTCAATGTTGATTTTGAGTAGTTGTCAGCTGTAAATTGCTTCATAGCTATTGATGTTGTAACCTTGATGTCCTTTGGATCTTTCAAACATGGATTTCACATTTATCATGTCAAGTATTCGTAACCCATATTGAATGATGGGTAAGTGTGTTATTGCATGGGTTGAAGAAAATATGTCCCTTGTGAGACCTTGTAATGTGGCCCTATGCATGCTTACTTGGTGAATGCATTGTAAGAAGTATGGTGCAAAAAACTGGTTCTTGAGCTAAGTGCTCAGGGGTATGCTAACAAAGAGGTTTCCTAATCTATCATTATTATAGTGTTGCCAAAGTAGGGGATTCTTACCATGGTGAAAGATCAATTGATGTTCATATCTTCATGTTGTACTCCCATCATGGTGATTGACCATTGGCTTGTCTTTTGTTGTTGATGAATGTCCTTTTTGATGGTTCATTGATGAGATTCTTCAAGTGCATGGTCCTATCCCTTCTCTTTTTTTTTTTTCTTTGTTCCTCTCTCTCTTTCTTTCGAAACAATGTCACAAAAACAAGAAGAAAGAGGTTAGTATCAATAAAATAGTTTACATATGTGAAATGTGTTTGGGATTCTCAATTGTGTCTATGCACATCCCTGTAACTTCAACCCTATATTAATGCATTTCGTGGAAATGCATGACCTGAATGGTGCAAAAGATGGGGTCATGCCAAGGGCACATGGTTTTCACACGTCAAGGCTTCTGATGTTACTTGCAGATGTTGCTTTGTTTGGAGGTATCCATTGGATCTCGAAATGATGCAATCAATTGATCCTTAAATGAAAACTGATCATTCCTCCTTATAGGGATCCATTTTAGAACAATGTTCGACCGTATACGGATCACTTTTGGCCTGTTCATCTTTGGATGCTTTCTTAAATTTTGTATCCCTCGTGGTGTCTCTTTGGTTCTGTGGGGGCTACTGGTGCTTTTGGCTTCCGGACCCATACCCTTGTAGCTTGTCTTCTTACTATTGCCAAAGAGGTGAGTTGATCTTCTTTTGATCTCTATGCTTGGTTTTTACCCTTGCATCTCCTTGGTTTATTTGTTGAGACTTTTCTCATGAGGGAGAGTATAGGATTTTGTGTATGTAAGAGTTCCTTAGGTACCCACATGTGTAATTGCCCTGGTTGAGCTACAACTAATTCCTTAGGCACCCAAATTTGTTGGATACCTTGTGGTTGAGCTTGTCTTAGTTGCTTCGTTCTTCTTGCTTGGTTTTCCTGGATGGGAATTGTTGGGGCAAGGCTCGTGTTTGCTTGCCTTTCATCACCCATATTTGTTTAGTCTTGATATTTGGTTTAGGTTTTGTCCTTGTGTGTGAGGATCGAGGTTGTGTACTAGATTTTCTCATTGATGTAGCCTCCTTCTTGCCATCTAGTTGGAGTTGTCCTCCTCTACTTTGTGAAATTGATTGTTCCAATTGTGATGTTGATACTTTTGGAAGAGAATGGGGTTCTAACACTTGCATGACCTACCCATCAATAGGTGAGGAATGGTGCACATTGGACTCTGTACTGTTTGCAAAGTGCAAGTTATCAGAATCAAAAGGGCCCCTACCTTCTAATTCAACTATTAGGCATTTCTTGTTAGCCCAAACCTAAAGTGATCAATGTCACAGGTTTAAGTCAATTGCATGATTGCACAACCAATCTTGCCCTAGTATCATATGTTATGTGATGTCCTCATCATGGCAAGCTAGCAACTTTACTCTCAAAGGGACATCCATTAAGAGGATAGGAATGTCCACCTCACCAATACAAAGGGTTTCCACACCTCCTAAGCCCACTAAATAAGCTTCTAATGCCTTAACATCCATGCCAAATCCATTATAGCATGAGTATCTAGTTGCACAAGTGGAAACTGAGAATCAATCAGAGCTTTGATCGTCTTATTTGTAGTGTCATGCCCTAGTTCAACCGTGATGAATGGTCGTCTATCTATGATCCTAGGATGTGTACTCTTTTTGGTGCACATAGCCAGGTGATATCTTGGGGCATTGGGATTGACATCTAGGCCTTATCGGCTTAACTTATTTTGCCTAATCTGCTCTCTATCCTCTGCCTATGCTTCTTCTCTAACCCTTGACTCTTCTTCTTTTCCCTTCTTAGCAGTGTTGAGTCTCATTAGCATATCATTTGCAAGAGGTTCTTGATATAGCTTGACATGGCATCCACTAGTATAGCTTGGCAAGATGTCACCTTCGAGAGTGGCCAATTGAACAGCACCATGAGTGGAAATTCTATTAGTGGCCATGGGTCCATATCCTCGTTTTTCCAATTTACGGGCATGTTGCTTCAATGTATAAACCAACTTGTTCGTTAGCTTGTGGATGATAGGGGTCAAACTTCTTATGTATCACCAATAATTCTTGGAGAAGGTTTCCAAAAATTGCTTCATTCAAGAAGTGCGTCTCTCTATCACTTGCTAACTCTATTGGTAATCCATATCTAGTGAGCACATTCTCGAATAAGGACTTAGACACGGCTCTTACGTGGTTTCAACCACTACTCCAGAGACAATTCAGGAACATAGGCCAATTGCTAGATGCCTTCATTACAAAGTTTTCTAAGAGTGGCATAAGGCACAATACTTCATCACTGTTCCATAGCTTTAAACAAACACCTCAAGGGACAATGAGACTTGCAGGAAGAAGATTAAGGCAATACTTAGAGAGATGCCCAATTCCAAAGCTACCCACACCAGCCAAACAAGTGGCCTTGTTCCTAGATGGATTGTTGAGTGCTAAATTGAGATCCTATGTGTGTCCAAAAGAATCGAGGACCATAGAGCAATGCGTACATATGTGCATAGATATTGAGAACAACCTAGGTGAGGAACTAGAGCTCTCTAAGATTTACAAAGATTGAGATAGGTCCACTAGACTCATATCCAAACCCTCTACTTCTATTGATGAATTGGTAGAAAAGGTAGCTCAGAAGTTAGGAATATTTAGCAAGCAGACACCTAGATTTGCCCAAGTGAAACGATGCTGCACCTGGGGAGGAGATCACATTGCTAATGTGTGCCCAATCATGTCTCAAACCCAAGTAAACTCTAATAGCCAATATTGCACCATAGAAAGAAGATACACTAACCATACCACACAGGATTGCCCATATAACAAGCAAGTGGTTAGGCAAAATTATCCATAGCGATATCCACAACAAGGGAGATACCAAAATGAGTACCCACTGCACCAATATGGTAGGCCCTAACAACCCTACCAACCACCCTATCAAGCTCAACAAAGGCCTCAGCCAATGTTAGTCCAACAACCTCCATCTCTAGCCAATGTGATCCCAATAAAGTATGAAACCACAGAAGAAAAGTTAAATAGAACCTTAGTGCCAACATCATCATTGATCTCAGAAAGTGATCCAAACAATCATGAATTTGACTCGACTCAAATGGATAGTCCACCAGCCTATTATATGCATTCACTAGAGCATAATGAGAATTACTCTTAGGAGGACCCCGAAGAATCTAGTTGGGAGCCAAAATATGCTAATGTAATGCACGCAAATCCTAATTCTAGGCCCCAACCTAGATAGATAAGATCCCCAACACCTAGATGACCACGCTATAGATGCCAGGGAGATCACTTCATTCATGATTGCCCTATACCTGCACCTATGCAACCCCAATCATTGACAATTCAAGGTTTTTGTCAAGATTGTGGGAAAGAGCACCTTTTACGAGATAACGCTAAGAACCCAAACAATGGGCCAAAGATCACACCCATCAATGTCATTGGGTTAGTAGTAGATTCTACTAGAAGTATGACTTCCGTTGCCCCAATGCAAGTAGTCACCAGAGCTCAGGCATCACAATAGAACCAAGGCTTAGGTCAAGAAAAGAGTTCAGAAGTTAGTGAGATTGAGAGTCTAATTAAGAAAAGAACAAGAGCTTGGAAAGATAGCTGTGAACGAATGAAAAGATAATGGTCAAAGAAGATGAGTGAGCTTGAGGAAAGCCTAAGAGAAACAAAGGCCAAGATAGTTGAACTCACATCTCAAATGCACTGTCTCACATCACCACCACCACCACCATCCCCATCACCTTCTAATCCACCACCTTCTAATCCACCTCATATAACCCCACCACCACCTAGAGTAGGATTAGTCTTAGCAGATCCCACTCCCAAAGACCTAGACATGATGCTTAAAGCATATCAAGCAAATGTGATAGATCATGAAAGATGTTATCCCAGGACTGACTTAGAGATTGAAAGAACAAAGCTTTGTGCCAAGATGGTTGAATTGGCTCAACCTATGTTTGAAACCATCTGGCTCTTCAATTGCTCTAGTTCAACCAAAACTCAATTACACTTTGATGGATTATTAGAAAGATTGGAAATGATGATAGATGAGTCAGGAAAACAAACTACATCACAAGTGAGTAACATCAGAAGTGAAAGGATAAACCTTCCTCCCAAGGATGCTTATGTGCCCAATTCTAGTGAGTTAGGAATTTCTACTTTTGCAAATCAATACTGACAAGAATTTCTAAGAGAAATTCAAGAAGAGAAATGGGCAAAGGAAAGTGAGAATCCTCCTCCCATTGAGCTTGTGGATGAATTACATTGTCAATGCCCATAAGATCTTCCTTCTATTTAAGGAGAACAAGAGGATTTCCAATCTAGTGAGTGATAAGACTTCGCGTCTAATTTCTTACAAGAATTTCCCCATTTCAGAGGCCCATGGGAAGCAAAGTCTAACTGCATGAGAGCACTCACAGTCATGATAAGGAACGGAGATTCAGTCATACCTAGGAATACAAAAGTGGTAAAGAACACTAAAATGTAGTGCAATCTCAGTTTAGAAGAGCTACTCAAGGTTAAGCCAGAACTATGGAAACATGTAGCCAATCAGACAAAACCCATTCCCAGGTAGTGTCTCATAGAACAATGCCAAAAATACCCTTGGATAAGATATGAGACATGATGAAGAAGAAGAAGAAGGAAACACCTATCTTCGAATCACTCATCAAGGTTACACCACCAAGGCTATTTTGGACTCAAGCACTGTTGTAATTGCTACCACTTCCCTATGGAAGCGTTGGGGCAAACTAGCACTCAGGTCAATGAGAATGAAATTGCAAATGGCCGATGGTCACATAGAGAGACCCTTAGGATTTCTAGAAGGAATGACTCTCACTACTTGTGGTATAGAGTTTGAACATACTTTTGCCATATGTGACTTTAGCAAAAACCAAGCCTATGAGATGATTTTGGGAAGACCATTCATGAGGTATTTGCAAGTAGTACAAGATTGGGGAACCAATTCCTTGCATTGGCAACATTTTGGTGTTACAACTAAAGTCAAACTCAAGGACTAATCTCATAGAGACATGCTCCCTATTCAATGGAATCCCATCCATAGAGCCCCATATAACACAGATTCAGTGCATTTAATAAGATCTGGATCCTCATGGATGCACAAAGACACTCACTTATGGATGTGCAAAGTTGTAGAAGAAGAAGAGAAAAGAGAAAAAACTAGAGAGGTAGGTGCGAAGGAAACTCAAAGATCAATTTGAGACCCAGCCTACGCACTTGTAGTATTTCTAGATGAAGAATTTGAACCTCATGGTTGGGCAAAAATTCTAGCCACAATGGATGTAGCCATCAATGAAGAGCAATGGACACCACATTGTGATGAAGATGGCTATGACATTTCAGTCTTCTTTATAGAACCAATCATGTGATTAAATTCTTGAAGAATGCGAGCCTAGTATGGATGACCTAGATCAACTAAGTGACTCAGATTTAAGTCAATTATTATGGACCCTTTTCGTACATTGGAGGAAGAATACCTATATGTAGTAAAAGCTCACCCTCAAGGATGAGAAGAACACACAACACAGGTGACCCCACGAGAGAAGACAAAAAAAGAAAGAAGAAAGAAGCATCACCAGAGGAGGAGGAATCTTTATTTGAGGTCCCTGTAAATTTTAAGACATATGAGATAGAGGATAGGAAAGTTATGATCAAATGCCTAAATGAGAAGCACTCACAAGAGAGGCCTATGATAACTAAGAAACAACTAAGAAAATTATCGTGACAATAGAAGAGGGTGAAAAATGATGCACATACATAGGATATGACCTGATTAAAGAAGAGGAAAAGGAGTTGATTGATTTATTAAGAGAATACAGAGATGTGTTTGCATGGAGTTATAAGGACCTAAAAGGGGTAGACCCTAACAATTTCTCACATAAAATTCCCATGAACTCAGAAGCCAAACCTTCTAAGCATAAGCCATACACATGTAATGACAATTATGCTACCAAGATCAAGGAAGAGATAGATAGATTCGTAGAAGCTGGATTTATCTATGAAATTGAGCACACTAAATGGGTGTGTCCCATCATAGAGGTGCCCAAAAAGAACAAAAAATTACGTGTATGCATTAACGTGAAGAAGGTTAATGCACCCACTATTAGAGATAGCTATCCGTTTCCTATCACTAAGCATCTATTGGAAAGAGTGGCAAGCAAGGAAGTTTATAGCTTCCTTGACGGATTCTCTAGCTACAATCAAGTGATCATTGCTTCAAAAGACCAGCATAAGATGAATTTTTCCACTGAGTGGGGCATATTCACTTTTGGGGTAATGCCCTTTAGGCTCGCTAATGTGGCAACTACCTTTCAGAGGCTGATGTGTCATGTCTTTAAAGAGTTCTTGCGTAAAACTTTGGAAGTCTATGTTGATGACCTATGTGCTCATTCTAACATTAGACGAACACATATACCTGAGCTCACACAAATCTTTGACAAATGTAAAGAATATCAGGTCTGGTTGAACCCAGACAAGTGTGTTTTCATGGTCAGGCAAGGCAAGATTCTAGAACATAGTGTTAAAGAACAACATATCCAAGGACAAGGAGAAAATTAGAGCAATTGCAGAGCTACTTAGGCCAAAGAATGCCAAGGAAGTACAAGCTTTCATGGGGCATTGTGGCTATTATCGACATTTCATTCACATGTATGCGATCATTGCAAAACCCCTGTACTCTCTTTTGACTAACTTTGAGTGGACAAAAGAATGCAAAAACTCCTTTAATGAGCTTAAGCAACGAGCAACACCAATCTTGACTACACCAGATTGGAAAAAGCCATTACATGTTCATGTGGATGCATCCAATTATGCAATTCGGTGTGTATTAGCCCAACCTACTAGTGAAGATAATATGGATCTGACCATTGCTTATGCGAGTAGACAATTGAATGCCACTGGAAAAAAATATACCACTACTGAAAGAGAAGGACTAGGCATGGTATATGCGGTTAAGAAGTTTATACATTATTTGCTTGCAAATAAGTTTAAATTTTTTATAGACTATCAAGCACTATTATATCTAGTGAATAAACCATGCAATATGGGTAGATTAGTAAGATGGTTTCTCTTACTAATGGAATATGACTTTGAAGTTGTGGTTAGGAAAGGTAGGGATCACCTTAGGGTAGATTACCTTTCTAGAATAAATTCAGGAGAGTCCCCTCAAGGAGTATCAGATGACCTTCCTAATGCTTACTTGTTCAATCTAGAAGTAGTGCCTAAATGGGCTAAAAGTATGGTGCCTATTCTCACCTTTGGACCTAAACATCATGTATTAAGAGCTAAAGATAAAGAAGTGGTGAGGTCTCAAAAATACCACATATTGGTAGGCAGTGTGTCCAAGCACACAAATCAACACATACTAGCTTACTGTGTAGATGAAGTTAAGCATGCAAAGTGGTTGCAGATAGCACATGTAAGTGCATTGCATCAACATCACTCCAAACATCGAACCCTACAGACTCTGAAAAGATTAGGTGTACATTGGCCAACCATGGAAGCAGATGTCCATAGGATGTGTAAGGAGTGCCAAATGTGTAGTTCTAGATCACTAGTGGAGCATGCCACTCTCTTGTTACCGTTAATGTCCATGTGAAAGGCCTAATGGCCACCGCATAATTCTATATGTTCTTTAATAAAACATATAGTGGCCTGGTCAGTCACCAACTGTAAGTTCGACCGCATTTGTAAGACCTATGAAGTTTGTCTTCGTGCTCCCTGTGTACTATGTTTTTTGCGTTTTCTGCAATCTCTATGCGGAGTACCGTGTGCCGCCTTAGGAGGTCCATTTTCTACTCCGAGGATATCATCGTGGAGCTCTCGATAAGGAGAGTGCACTATGGTGCATCGCCATCGAAACCCTTCACTAGTATCAGAGCGGTTCGACGCAAGAGCTATGTTCCTTTTGTGCGAGCGAAGCGAGCTATATTGGTATTGTGGCCTATAATATGGTTGTTGGTATTGGTTATGATACCTACCTTGTTGGTAAGGTTGCTGATAGGTTTGTCTCATAGCGTGCCTATTGTAAGGATAATCTTGATTCATATGGTTCATGTATTTTCTCTCAATAGTGCAATATGGAGCATTCAATTCTTTCATGTTCTAGTTTTGCAATGGGCATAAATTAGCCCCATGTGGTCCCCTCCGCAAGTATAGCATCGCTTCAATGAGGTGGCCCTTGTTGTTTGTCTATTTTGAACTCCTAGCTTCTTGGCAACCTGCTCAGCTAGCTCATCTATTGCAATGGATGACTAGTAGAACTATCATAATCCTTATAGAGTCTGGACAATTCTAACTCCTCACCCAAGTTGTCTTCTATGTCAATACACATTCTCAAGCATTGATCTAGTGTGATTGTCTCTTTGAGATATACATATAATCTAATTTTTCCACTTAGAAGTCAATCTAAAAACACGGAAACTTGTTTTTCTTGTGTAGGTAATTCAGATGTGGGATATCTTTCCACGTATTGTTTAAATATGTGTCTGGCTAGTCGAACTATTTCTTAGGGTGTTTGTTTGAAATTGTGGATCAAGGATGATGTGTTATGCCTGATGCCACTCTTGGAAAATTCTACGATGAATGCTTCTAGCAGTTGACCTATATTTTAGTAATTGTGACTCTTTAGGGGCTGAAACTAAGCTAACATAGTACCCTTGAGGGTCAAACCAAATGCCTCAAACTAGCTGAACAAGTTCTTGACTTGTTCAACTCTTAACACTTGTTTGAACTTGGCCACATGATCATAAGGATCTCTTGACCCATCAAAGTAGTTTTTCATTTTCTTGACCACTTGAGAGGGTCTAAGGGTTCTTGGGTACTCTTGGGGTCTAGACAATGGAAAATCATGCTCATCTCTTTGATGCCTATGTGCTCGGTATCTCTCTCTTTTATGTCTTTCACTTTCAAGTCTTGTTCAATCTCTACCCATAGTGTGTGCAAAGCTTACCTCAAGTCTCTCTCTGGTTCTTTCTCCTTATGCTTTTGGAACATGGGATGATCCAACACCTCCCTGATCATGATAGGTATTGGATGTATGTAAGGGAAACATTGGTTTACCCTTCCATGTGTAAACAAGCATATTTCGATCCATCGCTATTAATAATCTCTTAGAGATGTTATCCAAATAGATTACCTTTCTAGGGATGTTTGGATCCTTGAATTTGTAAATACGAACTCTTGTTAACTCATTGCATTTTTTTTATCTAACTCTCCAAAAAACTTTATCATTTTCTTGGTTAATGAAGAGTTGTATGGCTAAGTTATCCTGTGAAACCCATTCTCGTGTGAGTATTCTAGACATGATAGACTTTCCTTGAGGATTTCTAAGTTCTTATGCTTCTTTTTCTAGATCAGGTTCTCCCATATCAGATTCTGGTATGATTGATCCAAACTCATCTGTCCTATCTGGTAAGCTAGTGACCATGTACATGGTTCCTTGCTTGTCAATATAAGAATCCTCTTCAAACTTGAACACTGGGTGTTCAATGTCACGAGGAAGGAGATAAGGAAGAGAGATCACACACACACAATCTCTCTCACAATCAAAGAGAAGCACACACACAAATTGAGGCAAGGAAGAATGATCTTCTTCTTCTTCTTCTATTACATAAAAGGAATGTACAAGAATGACCTAAAACAAAAATACATCACTAACACAGTGCTTGTGCAGGCTATATTGTCTTTTTGTGCCAAAGGTATATACCAGTTTTGGTTTGCGAGTATAAGCATCTCGAAGTCTGCTATAGGTTTAATAGAATTGTTATGAACAGTTTTGTTCAACTTTTTGAGATACAATCAATTTTTTGCATCAAGGTATTTTAATCACCCGCCATGGTTGAAAGCAGTGATGTATTCCGTATGTTGTCTGTTGAGGATAAGTTGGATGGTACCAACTACCCGTTATGGTCTTATATGATGCGACATGTATTGGTTGCAAAAGGACTGTGGAACATTGTGCAGGGTGTTGAAAAACGTCCTATCACACCTGTAACTATTACAACTGTAGGTATTGAAGCTGATGCAGAAGGTGTCGAAGATGGTGATATTTTGTAGATTCCTATTTGTGTTCTGGTTTCTGCTGCACCTACTACAGAGCAAATTCATTGGGATGGTAGAGATGCTCAAGCACATGCATTGATAGCCTTGTCTGTCAAACGTGCCATTATCCCTCACATTCACTCTTGCAGAACAGTTAAGGATGCTTGGGATACACTTACCACATTGTACCAGGCTAGGAATGAGACTCCTGTTGCTTATCTTTGAAAACAATTGGAGAGTGAGCACATGAATGAAGGGGATTTTATGGATAGTTTTTCAACAAAGATCAAGGATTTGAAGGAATAATTGATTTCTGCTGATGAAGTCCTTCCCGATAGTTCACCTGTGCAGACTATTTTGAATGGTCTTCTTGACTCATATCAGAGTTTTGCTTCTACTCTTTGTTTGATGATGAAAGGCAATCCAAATGCCTTAGTTTTTGTTTTGTTGCAGGAAGATCAATCTAGGTAGAATAGCCCTATTATGCAACCTTGACATGGTTTCAACCACTACGATAGAGACAATTAAGGAACATTCAACAATTACTAGAAGCCTTCCTCCCCAAATTTTCTAAGAGTGGCATCCAACAAAATACCTCATCTCTAATACATAGCTTCAAAAAAACACCTCAAGAGATGGTTCGACTTGTAGGAAGATGATTTAGATAGTACCTGGAAAGATGCCCTATTCTAGAGGTACCCACACTAGCCAAACAAGTGGCATTATTCTTGGATGGTTTGCTAAGTGCCAAATTGAGATCTTATGTGTATCTAAAAGAGCCTAGAACAATAGAGTAGTGCATTTTTATGTGCATAGACATTTTTATGTGCATTTTTAGGTGATGAACTAGAGCTTTCAAAGATCTATAAAGATTCAGACAATTCTACCAACTTCACTTTCAAGCCATCTACTTCTATTGACCAACTGGCAGAAAAGGTAGCTAAGAAGTTAGGAGTCTTAAGCAATCGTATGCCTAGAATGTTCTAAGTAAAGATATGTTATACCTGTGGAGGATACCATATGGTTAATTTTTGTCCAATTATGGCTCAACCCCAAGGAAACCCGATTGGCCAATACTGCATAATCGCAAGATGATAAACTAACTGCACCGTGCAAGACTTCCCTTATAACAAGCAAGTGGTTAGGAAAAATTATCCACATAAATATCAACAATAGGCAAGGTATCCAAATCAATACCAACCGTAGCAATACTTTAGGCCCCAACAACCTTACCAACCACAATACCAAGCTAAGCAAAGACCTCAACCAATGTTAGGTCAACAACCTCCTCCCCCAACCAATGTGATCCTAGTCACGTATGTATTAGCTAAGGACAACTTGAGTAGGGCCCTAGTGTCTGCAACATCATTAATTTTAGAAAGTGATCCAAATGCTCAAAGCTTTGACTCAACACAGATAGATATCCCACTAGCTTACTACATGGATTCACCCGAGCACACAGAGATTTAACCTAATGAAAACCCTAGTTAACTAAGTTGGGAGCCAAAATATTCAAATGTGATGTACAAGAATCCTAACCCTAGGTCCCAACCAAGAAAAACGAGACCCCAAGGACCCAAAGGGCCATGCTATAGGTGCCAAGAGATCATTTCATTTGAGATTGTCCAATCCCTACACCAAGACAACCTCGGTCAGTGACCATCCAAGGATTTTGTCTTGATTGGAGCAAGTAACACCTCCAATGGGATTGCCCAAAGAATCTAGGCAACGTACAAAAAATCACACCGATCAATGTTATTGGCTTAGTTATAGATTCTAGTGGGAGCATGATCATGAAAACCCGAGTGCAAGTAGTAACGAGAGCTCAAGCCCTTCAACAAAACCAAGGCATAGCAAAAGAGAAGATTATAGACAGTAGTGAGATTGAGAGCACAACTAAAAAAGAACGAGAGCTTGGAAAGATAGCCATGAAAGAATGAAGAGACAATGGGCAAAGAAGATGAGTGAAATCAAAGAGAGCTTAAGGGAAACTAAAACTAAATTGATAGAGATCACATCTCACATGCACCCTCACAGCCAACCACCTTCATTTCACCAAAATCATCCCATGAAACCACTACCACCCAGAGTAGGATTGGTCTTGACATATGCTACTCTAGAAGACCTAGACATGATGTCCAAAACATATCAGGCGAGAATCCAAGAAGGGCTAAATGTGGTAGAACTAGGTAAATGCTATCCCAAAGTCGACTTAAAAATTGAAAGAACCAAACTTTGTGAGAAAATGGTTGAACTAGCTCAAACTATGTTTGAGGCTATCCATCCCCTTCAATTGTACTAATTCCACCAAGGCTCAATTGCACTTTGATGGATTGCTAGAGAGACTAGAGAAGATAATAGCCAAATCTGGAAAGTCAGCTACATCAAAGGTAAGTACTGATAGAAGTGAAAGGATAATCTTGCCTCCCAAGGAAGCTTATGTTCCTAACTCCATCAATCCAAGAATCTCTTCTTCTGTAAAGAAATATTCTCAGGAAGTCCTAAGAGAGATTCAAGAGGAAAAATGGGCCAAAGAGAGCCAAAATCCACTTCCCATTGAGCTGGTGGATGACCTACATTATTGATTTCTCCAGGATATTCCATCTATCTATGGAGAAAAGGAAGACGAGTAGCCTAGTGAGCGATTAGACTTTGAGTCTAATTCCTTGCAGGAATCGCCTCATTTCACAAGCCCCTGGGAGTCTAAGTCTATCAATATAAGAGCATCCATGATCATGGTAAGAAACAAAGACTCAATCTTACCTAGACATACGGATGTTATGAGATGATTTTAGGGAGACTATTCATGAGACAACTACAAATAGTGCAAGATTGGGGAACCAATTCTTTGTACTTGCAACATTTAGGAGTCACCACTAATGTTAATCTCAAGGACTACTGATATAGAGATGTACCTGCCTTACAATGGAACCCCATCCATAGAGCAATAGATGACACAGGGTTGGTTCATTCCATAGGATCAGGATCCTCATAGATGCATGAAGACACCCACTTATGGATGTGTAAGGTCGCAATGGAAGAAGACAAAATGATAAATACTCAAGAAGTACGTGCTAAGGAGAATCATAAATCAGTTCCAAATCCCAGCCTATGCACTTATAATATTTCTAGACAAAGAATTTGAACCTCACCGCTGGGCAAAAATTCTAGCCACAATGGATGTAGCTACGAATGAAGAACAGTGGACCCCACACTACAATGAAGATGGCTATGAAATCTCAATCTTTACACTAGAACCAATTATGTTTGATGCAGTTATTGAAGAGTGTGCAATGGGCACGCGTGAACCCAAGGAAGATAGTGATGAGGATGAGGAGTCTATCCTCATGGAGCCCTTATGTGCTTTAGAGGAAGAGTACCTCTATTTAATCAAAGCAAGAACCCAAGACTAGGAAAGACACCACGTGGAAGAGAAGTTGAGAGTGACAAAGGAAAGTCAAGATAAGAAGAAGAAAGGAGAAAAGTAGATAACGAAGCCTATAAAGGAAGAGGTAACATTTGAGTTCCTCAAAAGCTTCAAGGAATATGAAATAGAAGATCAAAAGGTCATGATCCGGATGCCAAATAGAGAAACACTCACAGGAATGGCTTATGACAACAATGAGATGAATAAGAAAATCATTGTGACTATAGAAGATAATGAAGAACGATGCACGTGTATAGGACATGATGTGACCGAGGTTGAAGAGAAAGAGTTGACATCATTGTTAAGAGAGTATAGAGATATGTTTGCATGGAGTTACAAAGACTCGAAAGGAGTAGACCCATATATCTACTCACATAGAATTCCCATGTCCTTAGATGCCAATCCAATGAAGCAAGAACCATATACATATAATGATAATTATGTAGCAAAGATCAAAGAGGAAATAGAGTGCTTGATAGAAGCTAGATTTATATATGATATTGAGCATGCTGAATGGGTACCGCCCATTGTGGTAGTGCCCAAAAAGAATGGAAAGCTACAAGTGTGCATCAATTTAAAGAAAGTTAATGCAGCTACTATCAGAGATAGCTATCCACTTCCTATCACCGAACCTCTGTTGGAATGTGTAGTAGGAAAGGAAGTCTACAACTTCCTCAATGGATTTTTTGGCTACAATCAAGTTGCTATTGCCCCAAAAGACTAGCATAAGACTGCTTTGGCCATAGATTGGGGCATATTCACATTTCCTGTGATGCCTTTTGGGCTCACCAATGCTCCCGCTACATTTCAAAGGCTGATGTGTCACATGTTCAAAGAATTCTTGCGAAAGAACTTAAAGGTCTATGTTGATGACTTATGTGCTCATTACAAAATTAGGCAAACACACATCGCTAATCTAAAATCAATATTTGACAAACCTAGAGAATATCAAGCTTGCTTGAACCTAGAAAAGTGTGTTTTCATGGTCAATCAAGGCAAGATTCTAGGAAACAGTGTCAAAGAATGGAATCTGAACCAATGAGAACAAAGTTAGATCCATTGCTGAGTTATCCAAACCAAGGAATGCCAAGGAAGTACAAGCTTTCATGGGGCATTGTGGCTATTATTGATGTTTCTCCACATGTATGCAATGATTGCAAAACTTTTGTACAAACTTTTGATTAATTTTGAGTGGATGAACGAGTGTGAGAACTCTTTTAACGAACTCAAGAAACATTTGTGTTCAACACCAATCTTGACTACAATAGATTGGAATAAGCCATTCAATGTCCATGTAGATGCATCCAATTATGCTATTGGGTGTGTGCTAGCACAACCTATGGGAGAAGATAACATTGATCTTCCAATGCTTATGCAAGTAGGCAATTAAATGCGGCCAAGAAAAATTACAACACCATAGAAAGAGAAGGATTAGGCATGGTCTACACCAGAAAGTTCAGGCATTATCTGCTTGCAAATAAAATTAATTTTTTAATGGACCATGAAGCACTTGTGAATAAATCTTGTAATACTGGTAGATTAATAAGATGGTTCCTCTTACTAATGGAACATGAATTTGAGGTAGTTATCAGGAAAGGTAACACCCACCTTAGAGTGGATCACCTATCTAGAATAACCTTATGAGAGTTCCCGCAAGGAGTCTCAGATGAACTTTGTGATGCTTATTTATTCAACCTGGAAGTAGTGCCTAATT
The DNA here is from genome assembly GCA_020310875.1 of Ceratopteris richardii. Classification (NCBI taxonomy): domain Eukaryota; kingdom Viridiplantae; phylum Streptophyta; class Polypodiopsida; order Polypodiales; family Pteridaceae; genus Ceratopteris; species Ceratopteris richardii. Next base: position 129,889,540 of record CM035426.1, on the reverse strand, counting down.
GGGTCAAAACTATCGTGCCTATTCTAATCTTTGGACCTAAGCATTTCTACAGAAAACCAATGATAAAGAGATCCCAAAAATATCACACAATGGTGGGTAGTGTATACAAAACACAGAACAAGGCATATTGGCTTGATCTGTGGAAGAAGATAAGTATGCAAAATGGTTACAACGAGCACATAGGTGCACTGAAGCAACATCACTCCAAACATCAAGACCTTCAGACTATGAAGATTAGATGTATACTGGCAAACCATGGAAGTCGATGTCCATATGCTATTTAAGGATTGTTTAATCTATTGAAATAGACCATGGATAGAACATGCTACTTTGTAACAGGTATCATTAATATCGGATTGGAGAAGTCCTTTGATTGACTTTCTAAAAATGAAAACTTTTCCTCAAGAGATGACATTACCTAGATGACGAAGCTTAGAACAAGAAGCCTTAGATTAAACTCTCATAGGAGACAACTTGTACATGCGTGGAAGAGATGGGTATCTTAGGTTGTGTATCCATGAAAGTGAATATCTTAAGATCTTAGAAACTGCTGAGCAAGGTGTGGTAGAACGACACTTTGGACCAGATGGGTTGATCAAAGAAATACTATTTGCATGTCTTTGGTGTCCGACCCTTCACATGGATGCTTATACCTATGTGAAGCAATGTGACATTTGTTAGCGAACTCAGTATCTGATATGTAAGGATGAGATGCCACTGAGACCCATGATGGGAGGACATGCATTCTCTAAGTGGGGCATAGAACTTGTTGGTCCTATTAATCCCCTAGCTAAGAGTTCACATGTTGAGTGTATTATTATTGCCACATATTATCTAACCGAATGGGTAGAAGTGAAAGCCACTAGGAAGAACAATGCAAAAACCATAGCTAAGTTCTTATCTGAGAATGTTTTTACAAGATATAGTTTGTCAATAGAACTGGCCAATGAGTGTGGTACCCACTTCTTGAATGAGGTCATTGAATACTTGTTACAAGAATTCATGGTCATCTATAAGAAGTTGGCCCCGTACCACCCACAAGCAAACAAACAGGTTGAAAGCACGAATAAGATCCTTTGCACTGTTCTAACAAAGTTAGTGCACAATAAACATTCTAATTGGGACAAAAAATTAAATCATGCTATTTGGGCTTCTAGAGCAGCTTATAAAATGGTAATCAACACAAAAACCTTTCAAATGGTCTTTGGTAAGAATGCAGTGTTGCCCTTAGACTTCCTGATACCCACTTTAAAGGTAGCATAAGAGCATCAATGGCCTGACCATGAGCTCTCATCTAGAATTTTCAACTTAGAACAACTAGGAGAAACTAGATTAAGAGCAAGCACTGAGATCTATGCAGCCAAGAAGAGACAAAAAAATCTTACTTTGACACACATGTAAAAGATAAGGGCTTAATGGCAAACAATTTAGGCTTTGTGTATACAATGAAGTAGCATGCCAGAAAATTGGAAAAAGAGTGGCTATGGATCCATGCTAATTAACATAATCTCAACAAATGGAGTTGTCTAGCTAGCCACCCTAGAAGGCAATATATTACCAAGCTACATCAAAGGATGCAGAGTGAAATTATATCAAGAAACCCAAATGAATGAAATGTTGAGTTGAATCAACACAACAAAGAAGCACAAAAAAGAAGAGAGAAGAATTCGAGAAGAAGCTCAGGAAGAAGTTAAGAAGGCAAGGTAGAGATCAACCTAGGCAAGATGTTTATGAGGCACCAAAAATCACATGGCCATGTGCCAAACGACGAGTGGAACCCATCATAGGATAATAAACAGACATCCTTTTGTAACCTTAAAAGTAGGAAAGGGAAACGAGAGGATTATAAAAGCCTTGATTGACTTAGGTGTAGCCACTAGTGCAATTAGATTTTCTTACTGTCAAGACCTGCAATTGAACATCGATCCTATTGAAGCTTACCTCATAGGAATGGGAGGTGTGGATCCTGCACCACAAAGGGTAGTATGAACATTCACACTCAAGCTGCCAAGAAGAAGTGTGAAGAGATGGATAGGTATGTGCTTGAAGATGAAGAGGTGTTGCAAAATCCTTGATCTACACCAGCCAAATGAACTCCAGAAGTATATGGTGGGCCCTTTTAGCTTGCCAATGGATGTATTAGACACCCTATGTACCTTGGAAGATCACTCTCAAAAAGATAGATCAAAACAGATAAGTTGGAGTTAGCTCAGAGGTGAAAACTTGCTATTCTTGGTTCATACACCTGTCCAGTGTTTTACATAATTCTCTGAGCACAGCAGCAATTAGCTCAATTCCTCTTGGGGAAGTCTAGGCAACTTAAAGAGCTAACTTTCAAGAGTAATATCATCAAAACTAATGAACCACGCACTGAGAATGAGTTTTAACAACTGATGACATCATCCCGATTTTCATGGGCTGCTACAGTTTGAGACCAGTGAGCCGAAAAATCAACATAACTCAAAATGTAGGAATCCAATGATTATGAAAATTTGTATGGTTATACTAGATAGTAAGATGAATCCAACAAGCTTTAAATCACTGAATTTAGATAAGTAAACACTGAGAAAAACCTCTGACAAGATGAGTGAAAAAGTTGGGTACCTGACAGAGAAGTGAAGATGAACAGACCCTATTGAATTCAAATGAAAATAACTGAAGATTGCAACATCCAAATGACATGAAAATTTGTGAGCATATAGTAGACTTATAGAGCTAACTTTATCAAGTTAAATCACTGAAAATGATGCACCAAGCTCAGAGAAAACATCTCTGCAAGCTGACTAAGAAAAACTGAGAGTAATGGCAGTGAGTAGTACACTTCACTAGAACATGGAAAGATGAACTCAAATAATCATGAAAATGAAAGTATATTGCTTGTACAATACAATGACTTACTGATACATATGTGTGCCTTGTAATCACACCTTGATATGGCATAAAGCTCAGCTCTTGGAGGTCTTCACATAGGTCTCTCTAACCACGACTAAAACTGCCATCTATTTATAGTTGAGTTTGGGAGGCTAACTTCCCTCAATCACTCTCCAATCAATCAATGATTGATTTGATTCTCTACCTACCACAAATCATGAATTCGTGGCTCCTCTTTCCATTCTTGATCAAGTGGACTCAACCACTTAAGATTCTCTTACTTTTACATTAAGTAAACTCTTCAAAAGTTACAAGAGGTAGTTCACAAGTGAACTTTACATAGTCTTCATTCTAAGGCTTTTTCTATGACTTTGTGGGACTCAAGCCAATACTTAGGCTTGTCATAGACTTGCTCCAACAGCTCCCCCTCAAGCCAAGTATGCTTGAGGTCTTCAATCTTCCAAGATTACCTGCACACCAATCATAGCCTTGAATTTGCAAAGCTTTGTACCATCCAATGCTTTGGTTAGAATATCTGCACATTGTTGATGAGTGGACACATATGATATTTGAATCTCTTTGCTTAGAACCTTTTCTCGTACATAGTGATAATGAACTTCAATATGTTTAGTCCTTGCATGAAAAATAGGATTAGCAGCCAAATGAATAGAACTCATATTGTCACCATAAATAGTTGGAGTTTCAAACTCCAATCCAAGATCTTTGAATAATGTCTTCATCCACATAGCTTCTTGTGTAGCTATGGTAAGACCTCTATATTCAGCTTCAGTAGAAGAGAGAGCAACTGTGGGTTGCTTCTTGGATGACCATGAAATAAGCTTTGAACCTGCAAAGGTAAGATAACCTAAAGTGCTTCTTCTATCTTCTTTGGAGCCAGCCCAATCTGCATCAGAAAATAGCTTCAAACCTAAATCAGATACATAAGGATAATAAAGTCCTTCATTTATGGTTCCTTTGAGATACTTGAGAATCCTTTTGGCAGCATCCATATGTGGTTTCCTTGGTGTGTGCATAAATTGACTTAGCACACTCACACTGTAACATATATCTACTCTTGTCAATGTGGCATAGTTGAGACTACCCACTAGACTTTGATATGATGTGATGTCCTCTATGAGTTCACCTTCATGTGAGCTCAATTTGTGATTGACCTTCATTGGAGTACCTGCAATCTTACAATCTTGCATCTTGAATTTTGCCAACATGTCCTTAATGTACTTTCTTTGAGTGAGAAAAAAACCATGATCTTTGTAGACAACTTCCAAATCTAGGAAGTAGGTAAGTGAACCCAAATCACTTATCTTGAACTCTTCTCTCATCTGATCTTTGATCTTCTTCATACCATCTGCATCATTTCCTGTCAATATAATAAAGAGTGAAGGATCTGTCTTGCTTGGTTGAAAGCCTTTGTCCTGCAAGAATGAAACAAGCCTGAAATTCCAAGCTCTTGGAGCTTGCTTGAGACCATACAATGCTTTGTTAAGTTTACACACATAATCAGGATAAACTTGGTTCTCAAAACCAGGTGGTTGTGCCATATATACCTCTTCTGTTATCCAACCATTCAAAAATGCATTCTTTACATCTAGTTGAAGTATCTTCCAATTCTTGGAAGAGGCAATACTAAGCAAAACCCTAATAGTAGGCATCTTTGCCACAGGAGAGAAGGTCTCCTCATAATCAATTCCCTGAGTTTGTGCAAAGCCTTTTGCCACAAGCCTTGCCTTATACCTGTTAATTGAACCATCAGAATTCTTCTTGAGTTTATAGACCCATCTTGAGCCTATTACCTTCATGGATGAAGTCTTGGGCACCAAATCCCAAGTGTTGTTTTCCTCAAGTGCTTCAATCTCTTCCTTCATTGCTTACTTCCATTCTGTTTTTGCTTTGGCCTCTTCGAATGATGATGGCTCCTCTTGGTTTATGTAATGTGCTATGTAGATAGAATGTTTAGTTACTAATGAGGTGTCAAACCCATACCTTTCTGGTTTTTTCTTTTCCCTCATAGATCTTCTTAGGCCATGATGTGATGATTCTGCCTCATGTCCAAGTTCCTGCAATTTTGCTTTACCTTTAGACTTCCATGCTTTGATCTTTTCCATGTGAGATTCTTCATCATCCTCCGAGGTGTCTTGTTCTTCAATCTTTGGTTGTTCTCTACCAAGCTTTGGAAAATCTTCTTCAAGATCATATGGTAAATTGACCTTCCTGCATGAATCTTCATACCATGAATTGTTCTCATAAAAAACTACATCTCTGCTTACCAAGAATCCTTTGTTGGTAGGGTTGTATAACCTATAGCCCTTTTGATTGTTGTCATATCCAATAAATACACACCTTTCTGCCTTTGGATCCATCTTGCCTCTAACCTTTGAAGGAACATGAGCAAAAGCAATACATCCAAAAATTTTACAATGATCTAAGCTTGGTCTTCTTCCATTCCAAGCCTCATATGGAGTCATCCCATCAAGGGATTTTGAAGGCAACCTGTTAATCAAGTAAGTGGCTGTAGATACAGCCTCAGCCCATAAGTAATTAGGTAAATGCTTTTCATTTAACATAGACCTTGCAGCTTCAACAATTGTCCTATTCCTCCTTTCTGCCACTCCATTTTGCTCAGGAGTGTACCTTGTAGTTACCTCTCTTTTGATTCCTCTTTCTTGAAGAAAAGAATCAAACTCATGGGAGAAGTATTCTCCCCCTCCATCTGACCTTAGCCTTTTTAGTGATTTACCTGTTTGATTCTCCACAAGAGCCAAATATCTTTTGAAACATGAAAAAACTTCATCTTTGTGTTTCATAAAGAATAGGATAGTCCATCTGCTGCAATCATCAATAAAGGAAACATAATACCTTGATCCAGATATTGAAGCTTCATTGCTAGGTCCCCATACATCTGTATGAACCAACTCCAAGAGATCTCCATGCATATAACCTTTCTTCATGAATGGTAACCTGTGAGACTTTCCAAATTGACATGCACTACACTTATAAATCATATGTTGTTTTGACAAATTAGGGAGTCCAAGTACACTTTGGTCCCTGCAGATTTGCTTTAATGACCTTTCACCAATATGTGCTAACCTTTTGTGCCATACTTCCAATTCCGTGAGTGTCTGACTACCATAATTAAAGAGAGCAATGTTTCTAGTGTCCTGTAATTCAAATGTGAACAATCTACCTGTCTTTTCACCTTTTGCAATTCTTCTGAATCCTTGACTTGGATCTTCAACAAATGCTCCTGCTTTTGTGAACCTGACTTGCAACCCTTTCTCTACTATCTGCCCAACACTTATCAAATTCTTTGTAATGGTAGGGACATAGAGTACCTTACTGAGTAGGTTGATGTTTCCATCAGGTGCTTTGACATTGCCTATTTTCTCCACAGGATGTTTTGTATCATCTCCTGTTTGTACCTCATGCTTATTCCTTGGATCTTCTAAATCTGATAGGAGTGCCACATTTCCTGCCACATGATTTGAACAACCTGAATCTATGTAGAAAACATGCTCATCAGATTTACCTTGTGGCATAGCCATGTTCATGATCAATAATGAATCCTCTTTGTTTGAGTCTTCTGTGTAGTTATTGTAGTCTCTCCTTCCTTTGTAGCCTCCTTGATAGTTTGAATGATTGTAGTTGTTGTAGTTGTCATGGTAGTTGTTGAACCTTCCTCTTGAGTAGCCATAACTTCCTCTATTGTATCCTCTGCCTCTTTGATTCCTGGAATTCCTAAAGCAATTTTCAGTTGTATGATTAGTTAATCCACAAATAGAACATGAGTTGGAGTCTTGGGATCTCCCCCTGCCTTGTCTACCTCCTCTTCCTCTACCTCTGCCACTTCTTCCTCTACCTGCATAGTTAGCTTGATATGTACCTGCTTCATCATCCACTTTCTTTGCCTTTCCTTTGTTATCTTTGGACTTGCTTTTATCAGTCTATAAAGCTGAAGAATGATTACCTTTAGAGCTTTCTCCATTTTTGATAAGCTTTGCCTCTTGAGTAAGTAGTTGTCCAATGAGTGTGTTGAAATCAGGTACATGCATGTCCATGTACAAATCCAAAGCTGTGGTGAATGCTTCCCACTTATCATCTGCCTTCAAGCCATTGATGACTTGCCTTACAATTTGCTCTTCATCTATTACCTCTCCAATGCTTCCCAACTGATCCGCTATGTCCTTGAGCTTTGTGACAAAATCAGTCACATTTTTTTTGGGAGCCTTCTTGAGAGTTGTGAAATCCAGCCATAGTTGATGCTTCCTAGCTTTGGTACTTGAAGAAAAGAAAGCTTCAAGTGCATCCCACACTTCCTGAGATGTCTTACAACTTCTAATATGAGGCAACAAAAAATCTGAGATAGAGTTGAGGAGATAAGACCTTGCAAGTGCATCCTTGGAGCACCATGTGCTCAATCTTTCTTGCTCTTCTTGTGTTGGTTGACTTTTGTTCCTGAAACTTGGCATAACTTCATCTCCAACAACATAACCATATAAACTTCTACCTTGGAGATAAGCTTCCATTCTTAATGACCAAGCTGAGTAATTACCTCTATCCAATTTGTCAATTGATGAAGGAAATCCATCTGCCATGTTGTCCAACCTTGCTCTGATACCACTGTGAAGAGATGGATAGGTATGTGCTTGAAGATGAAGAGGTGTTGCAAAATCCTTGATCTACACCAGCCAAATGAACTCCAGAAGTATATGGTGGGCCCTTTTAGCTTGCCAATGGATGTATTAGACACCCTATGTACCTTGGAAGATCACTCTCAAAAAGATAGATCAAAATAGATAAGTTGGAGTTAGCTCAGAGGTGAAAACTTGCTATTCTTGGTTCATACACCTGTCTAGTGTTTTACATAATTCTCTCAGCACAGCAGCAATTAGCTCAATTCCTCTTGGGGAAGTCTAGGCAACTTAAAGAGCTAACTTTCAAGAGTAATCTCATAAAAAATAATGAACCACGCACTCAGAATGAGTTTTAACAACTGATGACATCATCCCGATTTTCATTGGCTACTATAGTTTGAGACCAGTCAGCAGAAAAATCAACATAACTCAAAATCTAGGAATCCAATGATTATGAAAATTTGTATGGTTATACTAGACAGTAATTTGAATCCAACAAGCTTTAAATCACTGAATTTAGATAAGTAACCACTGAGAAAAACCTCTGACAAGATGAGTGAAAAAGTCGGGTACCTGACAGAGAAGTGAAGATGAACAGACCCTGTTGACTTCAAATGAACATAACTGAAGATTGGAACATCCAAATGAAATGAAAATTTGTGAGCATATATAAGACTTATACAGCTAACTTTACCAAGTTAAATCACTGAAAATGATGCACCAAGCTCAGAGAAAATATCTCTGCAAGCTGACTGAGAAAAACTGAGAGTAATGGCAATGAGTAGTACACTTCACTAGAACATGGAAAGATGAACTCAAATAATCATGAAAATGAAAGTATATTGCTTGTACAATACAATGACTTACTGATACATATGTGTGCCTTGTAATCACACCTTGATATGGCATAAAACTCAGCTCTTGGAGGTCTTCACATAGGTCTCTCTAACCACGACTAAAACTGCCATCTATTTATAGTTGAGTTTGGGAGGCTAACTTCCCTCAATCACTCTCCAATCAATCAATGATTGATTTGATTCTCTACCTACCACAAATCACGAATTCGTGGCTCCTCTTTCCATTCTTGATCAAGTGGACTCAACCACTTAAGATTCTCTTACTTTTACATTAAATATACTCTTCAAAAGTTACAAGAGGTAGTTCACAAGTGAACTTTACATAGTCTTCATTCTAAGGCTTTTTCTATGACTTTGTGGGACTCAAGCCAATACTTAGGCTTGTCATAGACTTGCTCTAACAAGAAGTACATATGGACCCAACTTGATTTTTCGCCCTTGTGCCAATTGACTTAGAATTTTTGGGAGGATTAAGGTTGGAAGAACTTAGTAATCAAGATTTTGAGAGGATTCTCCAAGACGTGAACTTGGAATCTGAAGAAGAAGGGGTAGATGATTAACAACAATACGATGAAGAACAGCAAGGACAAGACAATGAAGAAGAAGACGAGGAGGAAGAGCAGCACGACGAAGGAGAACATGATGACCAACAAGCTGGTGGCGAAACTAAAGGTGCCTTGCCTACACTGCATAGCTACAAAGACTCTATGACACATCTGTCAGTGTGCAAGAATGGAACCATCTCTCCTTCAGTATAGGTAAAGCATTGATTGAGCACATTCTAAGTGAGGAAGGAGTGGACCCATACTTCATCAAGGAAGGACCCTCCAACTTTTGACATAGAGTTTAGGAGTGATTGAGGCTGTCCATACCATGTTATAGAAACTGACACCTTGTTATGATAGATGACATGTGGAGACACGAGAATGAACTGGCAAAAACATCCAAATCCCTATATCTGAACATGAAGCAACTATGGTTCATGAGGCCACCTCAACTGCTACCATTGATCTAATAGCTGAGACCTTTATTCAAACATCTTCAATCTCCCCTCAACAACCTTCATCTCCTCCCACCACCATTGATGTACATACCACCATTGAAACCACTACCACCACTCAAAACACTAAATACATCTTCCATACTCCTCCCAATTCCCCACCCCATACCAAACCCATTGCATCCACAACATTCTTTAGTTTTTGAGCACCCACACTCGAAGAAATGATCTTTTCAACCATCACCAACCCAATGATCAATACCTCCACCAAATTCCTTGTACCAGTTGTAGTTTACCTTATTGTAACTAGTACAATAGGTAATCCCCATCCCACATAAGGAAGTATTGGTTTCCCTGTCACCCCCCCTGCCCAAGTCCCATTCATTGCACGCCCTTATTACTCTACCCTCTGACCCCCCATCATTGATATCATCATACCATCACTCTGGTTTCCCTTCATGGAAGCTGTCACTCACCCTCCCATACCATTCTCTTTGGGTCGGAACCCATTTGTTACAACATCACTTTACACTGACACCACATGCACTTTACCTACCATCCCCATTTTTATGGTAGAATGCACACACACCGGATGGACATATCACCACCTACCGCACCACCCCCTCCACCTACACTTCCACAATCTCCCTTCCCCCTCCACCAACATCACCCACACCCATCGCGCCGTCATGCACTGCATTCACATCACCCATTCCCATTCTCTTTACCCCTACATTCTCATCGATAACTATTGCATCTACATCTATAAATACCATGATTCAGTGTTGCTTATTAGTTACAACATGAGTATCAGCAACTAGAAGCTCGAAATGTTGCACTCCAAGCAGAATCACAACACTTACACGATAGAGTGATAACACTCGAAGAAGACAATTGCAGAATACAAATTGAATATGCTACACTCGAGCACGCACATGACAAGCTAAATTCATGATTGCAATATGTGGCTACTGAAGCATTCAAGAACTTAGAGATCATGCTGCATCAACAAGTGGATAAGAATGCAAAGTTACAAAGAAACATGGGCCTTCTAAGAAGACGGATGTCAACAGCAATGCTCCAATAGTAGAACCAAGAAAACTTGGAAGCACGCATGGAAGGGAATCCTCATGCAACAATTAATTTTATTAGATTTCAAGTGGTTCCCTTCGAAAATATCAAAATCTAGCTAGAAGAACATGTAGATTTCCTAGAATCCTATGCAGAAGTGGAAGAAGAATGCGAGCAGCTAAAGAAGCAGTTAGCCACCACTAGTACATGGATACTTGAAGCTATTTCCTACCACAAATCACTAAATAAGTGGAGAATCTTTGAAAAAAAATAGAGGAACTATAAGCCAAATTAGTGCAATACAAATGCCCCCCCTCACCACCAATAGAATCGAAACCCAAAGAGCTACTTAAGATCCCAATAGAAGAAACATTTGAAGACACAAAGGCCCAAACAATACCACAGGGCCGTGTGACACATGAAGGTAAGGACACATTTGAGACCAAGGTACCTCAATGGCTAAAGTGGGTTGAAGAGATAGGCAAAACACATGATGACGGAATAGCTATTCAGATTCAATCACTGGAAAATCTAGAGAAAATGATGCTCAAGTCTGCATACTTCTAGAATATCTCCAATCGATGGCTCATCACTACATCCTAGTTGCAATAATGTACCATATTTTCTACTTCTCATAGACAACAGCACATATATCAAAACGTTGATAGGAGAAGAATCAACTTTTGCAACTCAGTTTGAGCCAAAGGACCTCCTAGAGTCAGTAAGAAAAGGTACAATCTTTCAACCAAACTGGCATGCAAGACTACTAGAGACATACATAAAAATGATGCACACCTGGTCCAATGTACCCTTGTACATAAAATACAATCCATGCTACTACCCAGTACCCCACCAAAGGCCATGGCCCTAGTTTGCAATCAAGGTAAATATGACTAAAGGTTGCTTTGATTGGATTAATCCCCTTACTTTGCTCCACCAAAGGGGATGCCTAAAATTGCTTATATGATCTCTACAATACACCACTAGACCCCAAGATTCAAGAATATATCATATATTGTTGTCAAGATGTGTATTGAGATATTTCAGCTCATGATTGTCATCATCAGAACATTCAAAAATGAAAAGGCTCCATACATATCAGCTCCATGATTCAATGAAGGTAATTTTGACTTGGTATATGATATGAGTAAGAATCCCTCCATCAAGAGTATTTATGCATGGAATTCTAGAATAAAGTACATGCTTGCATGCTACGAGTAGAACTTTGAGGAGATGTTCTCAATCTGATTCTGGGAATAGCACTCCAAAATCTTCATTCCTATACTAACACATCTAAAGTATTTTAATAGCGATACACCTCAATAAACTCTCCTTCTCGAGAGCTCCATGATGATACCCTTGATGTAGAAAACCTAGATCCAAATTCTACACATAGCACTCCACATAGAGCCTCCATAATATTCAGAAAACACAATACATAGAGAGAACAAACACATATTTATTGGGTGTTGCAAATGCGATTGAATAGGCTGACCAGGCCACTATATGTTTTATTAAAGAACATATACAAAAGTGTCCGATGGACATTTGGCCTTTCATGTGCACATTAATAGTAACAATCTCCCACTAAAGGCCAATATGGCCAAAGTGTCTATGGGAGAAAAAGAAAGAATGATAAAGAATACCTGAGTGTAAGTATACAAACTATACCTCCACCGGATGAGCATATTACACAATATACAAGTAGCTATGTAAGATCGTAGATTAAGTAACTCTAATCAAGTGACAATAGTGTCGAAAGCTATCATGTGGTAGAGCTTTAGTCAAAGCATCTACAACATTATCTCAAGTATGAACCTTCTCAAGAATAATGTGCTTAATGGCTAAGCAATCTCTAATGAAGTGATACCGCACCTCAATGTGCTCAGAAGCATGATAGACTAGATTCTTAGCCAATGCAATGGCACTCTGACTATCACTAAGCAAATGAGATACATGCTGAGGTACACCTATATCACAAGCAAGACTAGAAAGCCACAATGCTTCCTTAGATGCCTCACTTGCTACAACATACTCTACTTCTGTAGTGGAAATAGCTATACATTCTTGAAGATGAGATCTCCAAGAGATAGCACCTCCAACAAAATGAAAAATGTACCCTCATGTAGACTTATGATTGTCTACACAGCCAACATAATCAGAATCTATGTAACCAATAATGGATGCATTCACTCTACCCAAGCATATACATTTGTCCTTAATGCCACTCAGATATCTCAAAATCATCTTGACCAATTCCCAATGCTTCTTGCCAAGATTAGACATATACCTGCTCGCAACTCCCACTGCAAATGCAATGTCTAGTCTTGAGCTACCATAGCATACATGAGACTACCAACAACAGACTTATAAGGAATTTTGGTCATGAATTCCTTTTCCTTCATTTGATTTGGGGCAATCATCCTTGCTCAATTTCACATATGTGGGTCAAGGTGTACTCAATGCTTTTCCACCCTGCATATTGAACGTGTGAAGTACTTTGGATATGTACTCACTTTGAGACAAGTATATGCATCTTTTACTCCTATCACGAGTAATGAGCATGCCAAAAATATGTTTTGCATCCCCTAAGTCCTTCATATCAAATGTCTGACTCAACTTCTCTTTGAGAATTGACAAGTCACAAGTGGACTTCCCAACAATCAACATATCATCGACATAAAGTATCAAGCATATCAAGCTACCAACACTACAAGAATAAAGGGGGCGTAGCGATGCCTCCAATTGAAAAAAAGTGAGGAAAATTTCTTATCCGACGATGGAATTAGATAACGTTGAGTACACGATGCTCCAGAAGAGAAATAAAAAAAATAAATCAACTACGTCAAATAAGCGATGAAGAGCATTGCATAAGTGACACATATATTTTTCATTGCTATGTGTATCGACCATTAGCGACTATGTGAGTGACGATTGGACACTAGATGCGATGCTACAAGATTACATAAGTGATGCTCCATGAATTAAAAAAAAAAAATTTGATTTCTCTTAGCACATTTGTGTCGGATCAAGTGAGAGAGTGAGAGCGAATGAGCAAAGGAGCGATCAGATGTGCAAATGAGAGCGAACGAGCAACTTGACAAGCAAAGGTACATGCACATACATACACACATATGCATACACACACATGCATACACACATGCATATGATGGGGGAAGTATCTCAACCCCTAAGCAACGATGAAGCGCGAATGACCTCCACAGGTATCCTTCTTTGACCTCTGCACACCAAAAATGCTCTTACTCAGAGCTTATGCAGAGAACTCCAGTGAGCTTTTGTAGACCTGTAGTAGACACCAAGGGCTTTCCAACAAAACAAATTTCACTTGAAATGGATGCTTACACAAAGAGAAACAATGTCTACAACATGAGCTAGTTGAATGCTCACAACTGCTAGTCAAGCAGAGACCTCACTTCACTCCAGCAAACTTTTCTCAGAGATTATACAGAGAATGAATCTCAAACTTAAGTCAACTTTAGACGACTCTAATAGCTACCCAATGACACCAAAATCATAGCAAATGGATACATAGAGAAGGAGAACCAGCCCTTACAACAGAGAGCAAAATATTTCCAACAGAGCCTACACAAAGAGAGAGATATCAATCACACAACTTCACTAAAATGAATGTTGCTCCCAGCTTACTCAGAGAATGCTCCAAGGAATTGGTAAGCATAAAATAGACTCCTATAGCTATCCAATGAGACAAGAATTACATCAAATGGATACCATATGAGGGAGAACCAATGCTAACAACTCAGGGGTAGAGAGTTGCAACACTGCCTGCGCACACACATAGATATGCCTACTAAAAGAAAACAAACAAGCAAGCAAGGGGGTTGCTTAAGCAAGGGGCTTGCTTATCACAACTCCAGCACTTAGTGCTCACTTTACATGAGCTAAAACTCCAAGAAGATGGCCCAAAAGAAGTCGGGATACATGCTCCTTTTATAGTGAGAGGTGTGCCCCTAAAATCTAGGAACTACCTTTCCAAATCAGCCTCCTAACTTGGAGGAATTAGTTGAGATGACTTGGGGAGTGGTTGAGTGACTTTTCTTGATGGAATCTCGTGGCTTTTGGCTTCCTTTGATTGCTCCACATGTCCATAAAAGATTCCCCACGAATTTTTAGCTTGAAGCTTGACTTTTAACACTCCCCCTCAAGCTTCAATTCTTCATCCTCATCCAAGCTCCTTCATGTTGATGCATTGCTTGAATTTTGAAATCTTCATCCCATCCAAAGCCTTTGTAAACATGTCCGCAACTTGGTCCTTAGTACCAATATGATGTACTGAAACTTCCTTGGATATCACCTTTTCCCTTATGAAGTGATAGTGCACTTCAATATGCTTGGTTCTAGCATGATAGACAGGGTTCGATGCTAGATGAATGCTACTCATGTTGTCACAAAAAATTGGATATGTGTCAACCTGCAAATTAAGCTCCATAAATAACTTCTTAATCCACATTAGCTCACATGTGACTTGAGCCAAAGCTCTATACTCAGCCTCGGTGGAAGATAATGCCACCGTGGGTTGCTTCTTTGAAATCCATGAGATGATCTTGCTACCTAGCATGACTAGGTAACCACATGTACTCCTTCTATCTTCCTTCGAACCGGCCCAATCGGCATCGGAATAAGCTTTGACCTGCATATCATCATCAAATGAGTAGAACAATCCTTCATTTATAGTGGCTTTGAGATATCGCAACATTCTTCTTGCAGCTTGCAAGTGTGTAGTCCTTGGACTATGCATAAATTGTGATAACACTCCAACTCCATATGCTATGTCAGGCCTGGTTATTGTGGCATAATTGAAAGAGCCTACAATAGATCGATACAAAGTTACATCCTCTAATGGCTCTCCATCAATGGAGCTTAGCTTTACATTAACTTCCATGGGATTTGAAATAGGCTTGCAATGTAGCATCCCAAACCTCTCAAGTAGGTCTAGAATATACTTCCTTTGTATGAGCATAATACCTTCTTCTTTGTATACAACTTCAATGCCAAGAAAATACCTAAGATCTCCAAGATCAGAGATCCTAAACTCCTTTCCAAGCTTTGCCTTGATCTCCTCAATGCCCTTTGTATCATTACCTGTAATGATAAGATCATCTACATACACACACATGTAGACCACAAGTTCTCCTCTTTGTTTGATGAAGAGAGATGGATCCGCCTTGCATTGATTGTAACCACATTTGATCAAATAGTCCACCAATCTTTGGTTCCAAGCCCTTGGAGCTTGCTTTAGGCCATAAAGTGCCTTCTTCAACCTACAAACATGATGTGGAAACTCTTTATGAACAAAACCTAGTGGTTGCTCCATGTATACCTCTTCTTCCAAGTCTCCATTGAGAAAGGCATTCTTGATATCCAATTGGAAGAGCTTCCATCCTTTGCTAGCAGCCATTGCAATGAGTGTCCTAATGGTGCTCATCTTTGCCACGGGGCTGAATGTCTCTTCAAAGTCCACTCCATAGGTTTGTGCAAAACCCTTAGCCACCAATCTTGCTTTGAACCTAGAAATAGATCCATCTGAATTCCTCTTTACTTTATACACCCACTTATTACCTATTACCTTCATGTTCTCCTTCTTGGGCACTAGAGTCCATGTTTGATTTTCCTCAAGTGCATCGATCTCTTCTTGCATTGCCTCTTTCCATTCGGTGTACCTGCTTGCATCTTCATAGCAATCGGGCTCATGATCTTCTACTACTTTGTTCATATATGCATAATGTGTTGCCATGTATGAATCATAAGTAAACCTTTGAGTTGGATACTTAACTCTAGAAGACTTCCTTTCTTCACCTTTTGGAGGAATAAACCTCCTTTGCCTTGGGAACTTGATCTCTTTCTTTGACGTGGCTTCTTTCTCCATCATGTGTCCTTCATCATCTTCAACTTCATTACCTTCTTCATCCAACTCCACCAATGTTGCTTTGCCTTTGTTGATTGATTGTGCTTCATAGCTTGATGAAGGTCTCCCCCTCCATGGTGAGTTCATGCTTGAACTATCTTCATTGATGGAACACCTTGGGCCGCTTAGCTCTAGGTCGATTTGTTCTTCATCATGTCCATGCTTTTCTTCTTCATAGTCCTGCATACAATCATACTTCTTATACCAAGGGAGTAGCTCATCAAATGCTACATCCCTTGATATCCTCAAGTCCTTTGTATTTGGGTTGAAGCACCTGTAACCTTTATGATCATTTGAATATCCTAGAAACACACACTTTTCTGCCTTTGGTTGTAGCTTGTGCCTCAATTCACTTGGCACATGTACATAACAAGTACATCCAAATATCTTCAAGTGGGAAAGATCAGGTTTCTTACCATAATAGGCTTGATATGGTGTCAAGCCATGGATCCCTGAGGTAGGAGCCCTATTCATTAGATACACGGCGGTATTTGCTGCATCACTCCAAAACATGTTAGGTACATTCATCTCATTAAGCATTGCTCTAGCGATCTCGGCAATGTATCTATTCTTTCTCTCTGCTACTCCATTTTGTTGGGGTGTGTACCTGCATGTTACTTGCCTCTTGATGCCTTGATCCATTAAAAAATCAGAAAACTCATTTGAGAAATATTCTCCCCCTCCATCGGACCTTAGCTTCTTGATATATGTACCTGTTTCCTTCTCTACCATTGCCTTGAATGCTTTGAAACATGTAAACACATCTGATTTGTTTTTGATGAAATAAACCCAAACCATCCTTGTGCAATCATCTATAAAAGTGACAAAGTACTTGTTACCTCCAATGGATTGCTCTTTCGTTGGCCCCCACACATCTGTATGTATCAACTCCAATGGATGTTGGCTTATGTAGCCACTCTTCTTGAATGGAAGTCTTGCTTGCTTCCCTAGTTGACAAGATTCACATAAATGCTTCATACCTTGTCCTTGGAAGTTGGGAAGACCTTCAACCAGCCTCTTGAATTGCATTTCCTTCATTCTTTGTATGTTGATGTGACCTATCCTCTTGTGCCACAAGTCCAACTCCGAAATCCTCTTGTTTCCATATGTGAAGTAGACATGTTGAGTAGAATGAGAATTTACCTCCAAAGTGAAGAGTCTCCCTTGCTTCTTTCCTCTTGCTATGACCTTGTAACCTTGCTTAGGGTTCTCCACAAAGCATCCACCTTTGTTGAACCTTACTTGATAGCCTCTTTCAACCATTTGCCCAACGGACACCAAGTTCTTTGTGATGGTAGGTACATGCAAGACATCCTTGAGACATCTTCCTTCCTCCTTGTCATCCAAAGCTACATCTCCAACATGGGAGATCTCATGGGCTGTATCATCACCTGTTTCTACATGTCCTTTACCTTTGGGAACATGTAGATTAGTAAACCAAGAAGCATTGCAACTCATATGGTTGCTACATCCACTATCAATATACCAAGTGTTATCTACTTTGCTTGAATTCCCATTCATGTGCATCATCAAGAGATTGTCATTTTCTGAACTTGTAGAAGCATAATTACCTTGGCCTTTGTATGAAGAACCTTGATTATAGTTCCTTTGGTTTCCTCCTTGGTAGCAATCTCTAGCATAGTGGCCAAACTTGCCACATATGTAACATCCTTCGCCATCTTGATTCCTGTTTTGTTGATGTCGTCCTCCTCTTCCTCTTGATCTTCCTCTCCCTCTTTGTGATGAGGTGCCTTGGTCATGTCCTTGATTTCTTGAGTGGCCTTGCCTTCCTCCAAACCTTCCTTTGCCCCTTCCTTGTCCTTGTCTTCCTTTGCCCCTTTGATTACCTGCATAGAAAACTTGTGCATCTTTGCTTTTAGTTGAACTTCCACCTATGTTCATTTCTTCGGTGACCATGAGAGCAACCAATTGCTCAAAATCGGGAAGATTATCCCTTACATAAACTGAAGTGGTAAAGGGTTTCCACTTCTCATCATCTCTCAAACCATTGAGAGTATAAGCCACAAGATCGTCATCGTCTACGTGGCTTCCAATGGATCCCAATGCATCTGATAACTCCTTGACCTTAAGTATGTAGTCATTTATGCTACTCCCTGAGCTCTTCCTAAGGTTGTTGAGCTCATTCTTGAGTTGGATCTTCCTTGCTTTGGTGCTTGTTGAATAAAGCCTTTCAAGTGTCTCCCATACCTTCATGCTTGAATCTAGGTCTTGGATATGGCCGATCATGCTATTGCTAATGTGTTGGGAAAGAATAAAGATAACCCTCTTGTCTCTTTCATTCCATTCCCTAAAGGCCCTTCTCTGGTCATTGGTTGGATTCTCATCCAACCTAGGTCTTGGTTCACTTCCACTAATCAACCCCCAAAGGCCCTTGCCCATAAGATAGTTGGAGACCCTAAATCTCCATGGTTGATAGTTACCTTTGTCTAGCTTTTCAATTTGAGTGTTGAAGTCTCCCATATCTAGTCTTTGATACTTGACCTAGCCCTTGGCTAATGCTCCAATGTGTGTAAAATGAAAATGAGGCTCTGAGGTTACCTCAATCCAAAGCTTTCCTTAGATGGACACCTTGTGCTCTTGCAAATTTGAGTAGAATAGCTCCCCCTTGATGTGAGCTACCTCCAAGAAGCTTTTGTTGATGCAACTCTTCAACCACCAACTCCAAGAGGTCTTCTTGCTTGTATGTGATACCTCCAAGATGCCCAAATGCTCTGATACCACTGATGGGGGAAGTATCTCAACCCCTAAGCAACGATGAAGCGCGAATGACCTCCACAGGTATCCTTCTTTGACCTCTGCACACCAAAAATGCTCTTACTCAGAGCTTATGCAGAGAACTCCAGTGTTTGTAGACCTGTAGTAGACACCAAGGGCTTTCCAACAAAACAAATTTCACTTGAAATGGATGCTTACACAAAGAGAAACAATGTCTACAACATGAGCTAGTTGAATGCTCACAACTGCTAGTCAAGCAGAGACCTCACTTCACTCCAGCAAACTTTTCTCAGAGATTATACAGAGAATGAATCTCAAACTTAAGTCAACTTTAGAGGACTCTAATAGCTACCCAATGACACCAAAATCATAGCAAATGGATACATAGAGAAGGAGAACCAGCCCTTACAACAGAGAGCAAAATATTTCCAACAGAGCCTACACAAAGAGAGAGATATCAATCACACAACTTCACTAAAATGAATGTTGCTCCCAGCTTACTCAGAGAATGCTCCAGAGAATTGGTAAGCATAAAATAGACTCTTATAGCTATCCAATGAGACAAGAATTACATCAAATGGATACCATATGAGGGAGAACCAATGCTAACAACTCAGGGGTAGAGAGTTGCAACACTGCCTGCGCACACACATAGATATGCCTACTAAAAGAAAACAAACAAGCAAGCAAGGGGGTTGCTTAAGCAAGGGGCTTGCTTATCACAACTCCAGCACTTAGTGCTCACTTTACATGAGCTAAAACTCCAAGAAGATGGCCCAAAAGAAGTCGGGATACATGCTCCTTTTATAGTGAGAGGTGTGCCCCTAAAATCTAGGAACTACCTTTCCAAATCAGCCTCCTAACTTGGAGGAATTAGTTGAGATGACTTGGGGAGTGGTTGAGTGACTTTTCTTGATGGAATCTCGTGGCTTTTGGCTTCCTTTGATTGCTCCACATGTCCATAAAAGATTCCCCACGAATTTTTAGCTTGAAGCTTGACTTATAACAGCATATACATACACACACATGCATACACACACATGCATACACACACATGCATACACACATGCACACATATACACACACATACATATACACATATGCACAAAATCATACACACACATAGACATATACACATACACATACACATAGATACTTGCACATACACATGCTATCTCGCAAAGTTTGTACCAGCCATTTACACACACATGCATACATACACACATGCATACATACACACATGCATACATACACACATGCATACATACAAACATGCATACACATGCATATGCCTACATACATAGACACATGCATACACACACATGCACATACACACACATATGCATACACACACATACACACATATACACATATACACACATATACACACATACACAAATGTACACATATATGATATGCATACACACACATTTACAAATGCACACATATGCATACACACACATACACATATAGGTACTTGCACATATACACATATACATACACACACATACACTCACATAGACACACAAATACACTCACATGCATACATACACACATATGCATGAACATGCATATGTATACATACATAGACACATGTATACACACACATGCACATACACACACATATGCATACACACACATGTGCATACATACACACATGTGCATACATACACGCATGTGCATACATACTCACATGCATTCGTACACACACATGCATATGTATACATATATACATACATACATACATACATACATACATACACACATGCATATGTATATATACATAAACACAATCACATATACAAACATATGCATACACACACATACATATACACATGCACATATATACACACACATAGACACACATATACACTCACATACATACATACACTTACATGCATACATACATACATACACACACACATACACATACACATACACATATTGATACTTACACATACAAACAACACATAGACACACACATGTGCATGCACATATAGATAATTGCACATACATACGCACACATAGACATGCATATACATATACACATACACATACATACACACACATAGACACACACACACATACCCTCACATGCATACATACACTCATATGCATACATACATACACATATGCATACACATGCATATGCATACATACATACACATATGCATACACACACATGCACATACACACACATATGCACATATACACATACATACACTCACATGCATACATACACACACATGCTTACATACATAGAAATGCATACACACATGCACATACATATACATACATACATACGTACATACATACATACATATGTATACACACACATACATACATACACACATATACACACATACATAAATGCACACATATGCATACACACTCATACACATATAGATACTTGCACATATACCTACACATATATAGACACACACTCACACTCACATGCATACATACACACACATGCATGCACATGCATATGCATACATACATAGACACATGTATACACACATGCACATACATACACACATATGCATACACACATATGCACATATACACACACAAATGCACTTTACAAACACATACATACACACACATACAAACACATGCATACACACACATATAGACACATTCATACACACACATACACATACATATACACACACACACATACACACATGCATACACACATGCATACATACACACACATGCATACACAACATACATACATACACTATACATACATATGCATACACACATACATACACACACACACATACATACACTCATATATATATACACACACATATACATACCCACACATAGAGACACACACATACACAAACACATACACACACATACATACATATGCATACATACATACATGCATGCATACACACACACACACACACACATATATATATATATATATATATATATATAATAACAGATTTAAATACATACTCATCACATATACATGCATACATGCACACATATATACATATACATGGATACACAATTATAAACACACTTTTCATAAATCACACAAATGCACATGCATACATACACATATGCATACTAACACATGCAAACATATATCATACACATGCATTGTTGCAGAAAAGGGGAGCCCCAAAATTTTCAAATTAATGGGCATATTTTTCTTCTTCAAAATCTTAGAAAATTCCCTCAAAGCTATGTAAATGCACTAGAGGAGTGCTCTAGATGCATAAAAATAGTAGGAGAATAGAGTTCATCTTCTCAATGATCTTTTGTGTGTGTGTGAAGCTTGGAATATGTGTGTTGGACTATTGTCTACCCCATCCCCTCACGTTAGAGCTACTGTAGTGTGTGTGTGTGTGTGTGAGCAAGTAGGAGTTGCGGAGTGAGTGTGTGTGTTTCCCAACATTCACTGTTTTGGTCATGACTTGAAGAGCAGTTGTCAGATTCGAGTGAAAATACCATCAATAGATGCGTCTCGTTGAGAGCTTCAAAATGAATCCTTAATGGTCTTGCTTAAGCTAATACCTAAAGGGCCACCGCTGTTGGCCATATTCAGAGTTCAGAGCTGGGAGAAACATTCGAGTTTGTAAAGACTGCTATAAGAGGTATCATGGTAGACACTTTCAGAGGTTAAGTGAGTTGTAGAGGTAGATATGTCTTTTCTCAGGCATTTTAGCTGAACCACTTCAATTTCCATCATGAGTGCACATGTCCTCATACACTTGGTTAGGTCGGTTCTTCGAGATTGATAATTAAGCGTGTGTCAATCCATCACTATATGCACTTGTGTGGCAAATGAGATTTAGTCTCTTTGGCACAAGTCCCTAAGACTTCGTGACTTAGGTACACATGTTTTTGGCACTGTTGCCAAGGAACACACCCAACCAAGGTGCCTTCGTGATGGTTATAGCTCTAGAGTGAAGAAATCATACTTGTAGGCGTGAATTCCTTCAGTGGCAAGTAGTCTGACGCTTTAGCACTTGTTACTTCACATCCCGGAGGTGTGCGTAATGAGTTTTTAGGTCTAGGGTTTGGATAGAGAGAGGAGAAAGAGTTAGGGTTAGGCTAGGAAGAGGAGTGGAGTAGGTGTAAGTCAGAATTATCAAGAAAAATTCCCAAAAAATTGCCAAATTAGTGTAGTGTAGGCTTCAGTCACCAAGAACTATAAAAACCCAAAATAGAAGTTCATTTGATACTTGCTTCCAGTGTGGTATCGTCTAAGAGCAGCGATCGGTATCGCCAGTTTGGTATCGTGCAAAGAGAACCCCCACACCTACCTAGTGAGCTCAAGGCCTAAGCATAACCACCTCAAGGTAAGCTACATGCAAATATTAATCTCAAAAACTTTGAAAAAGTGCACTCACACGTGATTAAAGGCCTAGACGGTACCGAGGGGTGGGACAAAGTGATTTGAGGAGTTCTATTTGTGAAACAGAAGTCTAGGAGTGAAGAGGGGTGAGAGAAGAACTAGGGGGTGAAAAAAGTTTTGAATTTGGAAGTGATTTGGCTACAGTATCACGATCGGTTGAGTTTTTGGTATCGCGATACCAAAAATTCCCTTGTATCACGATACTCACCGAAGTATCGTATCGCCGGTTACCAGCTGTGGTATCACGATACCATTTTTGGTATTGTATCGCCTAGTTGGTATCACGATTGCGATTTGCCAAGTGGTATCGTATCATGTTCCACTTTGGTATCGTATCGTCTCGGTCACGGTATCGTATCGTCTCGGTCACGGTATCGTATCGTTGATCTAGCGGTATCGTATCGCCTCACTTTCCAGTATCGTATCGTGACCTTTCTGGTATCGTATCGTGAAAAAGTTTGGAATCGTATCGTGCAGTTTTGCGGTATCGTATCGCCAGCTGCACTGGTATCGTATCGTCAAAATTTCCAATATCGTATCGTGCCCTACAGTAGTATCGTATCGTCACTTCGGGTGGTATCGTATCGCCTGTTGCCCATAGTATTGTATCATCTCGGTCATGGTATCGTATCGTTGACCTAGCGGTATCGTATCGCCTCACTTTCCAGTATCGTATCACGATCTTTCTGGTGTCGTATCATGAAAAAGTTTGGTATCATATCGTGCGGTTTCGTGGTATCGTATCGCCAGCTCCACTGGTATCATATTGTCAAAATTTCTAGTATCATATCGTGTCCTGAAGTAGTATCATATCGCGACAACCTGGTATCACCTAGTGCAGTATCGCCAAAGTGGTATCGTCTAGAACACTTTGAACATTTTCAAGGGTGAAATTGAGGCATTTGAGGAGCCACTTAGGGAGAGTCTTAGAGGTAAAGAGAGCCCCAAGAGGGTGAATGAACTTGAGGTCAGGAAGAGTTCTAAGTAGCGAGAGAAGTGTCATATCATCAGTAGGAAGCACCGCTCAGGTCAGTCACCGTTCTACCTATTCCAACACCTCTAGTGATTCAGAGGAGGAGATACCCATGGCTTCAGAAGACATGCAAGGTCATGTTCCCGAAAGAAACTTCATGTCTATAGTAGAAGGGGAGTACCGCACCTCCTTGCAATATGTGTCTACCAATGCCCAGGAGATTCCTATCTTCCTGGATGGATTAAATAGATCAGTTGCTAGGATGGTAACCTCCACCAACTCCACAATTGTGCCCAAAACAGCTGTCAAGTATGAAGGAGGAGTCTATGTGGTGATAGAATACCCAGAATTGATCAATGAGAGAGGAGAATTGGAAGGACAAGAACATTCAGGAAGACCAGACCCTTGAGAGTTAGTAACTACTCCCAGAGGCAAGTCACTGGTGAAACGAGTCTTGAGAGGGGATTTGATACCTCAAGATGACTACTTATTGGAGGTCTCTTTGATCCATGGAGTAGATTTACTGCTACAAATTCACTCACCTATACAAGGATGGGAAGAAAGCACAATGACATTTTACGAGTTAAAAGATCTTGAAGACGAGTCTAGAGTAACATACCTAGACAAGAACCAAAGAAGGTATTGGCTTGTCAATGCCTTGGATAGAGCTCGGCTGAAATATATGGGCTTGCCCGTATTTCCCTAGTGAGAGTAGGCAACTACCTCTCAGAATCCTTTTGGGATGCAACATGAGTCGGAACATACTATGTCGGGACAAACAAGCCATCGGAGTGTTCCAAACAGAACACACGTACAATTTACAATGCCTGGAATGCAAACACACAATCAGACACACCCTGGATTAGGCAACCAACACCGACCACCAGTAAGACCAAGACCGCCACTAGGAGTGCAACCAGGAATACCCCTAATTAGACTAGCCATCCCCGCATTCCCAGTAATGCCTAGACAGCCTGAGCTTGTAAGAAGATTAACACCTATTCAGGTAGCCAAATGTGTAAGAATTCATTATGATGGATTGGGAGAACCTTACGACCCCATTGCTGAATTTAAACAAGTTTTAAGAGCTGAACAAGTGGATGATTTCTTTGTGCAGTATGAGTCCTTTGGACTCACCCTCACAGGAACGGCTCTAATGTGGTTTCAACCTCTAGATCCCAATCAATTTGGAAATATGGAGCAATTCTTTCAAGAATTCATAGGAGAGTTCACTAAGAGAGGGATTAAACACAATTCGTCGTCTTTAATCCATAGTTTTAAACAAAACCCTAATGAAACCGTGAAAACAGCTGCCCGAAGATTCAATCAGTATGTGGATAGATGTCCTATAGCAGAAAGACCTACACAACAAAAAATGATATCATTATTTTTGGACGGATTAACGAACGAAACTCTAAGAACATTATTCTATGTGAAGAGACTACAAACATTGAATGAATGTCTACAAGAATGTATCGACTTGGAGGACAACCTAGCGGATGATCTCAAAAGTACAACCAGCCCTACTAAATCAGAAGACACTGAAAGCACAGTAACATCCAATTCTAGTAATGTAGAAGAATTAGCACAGCTGGTAGCGAAAAAATTGGGAGTCCAAGGACAGAGAAATTATCAACACCCAGCCCTAAGAGTACCCATGTTGCGAAGATGTAGCTCATGTGGAGGTGATCACCCCACTCACATGTGTGTTCGAGGAGGAACAGGCGTACCTCAGATGTACCCTTATAATAGATAGCCCCATCAAGGAATGGCCTTGTATTTTCACATAGAACAAAAATACACCAATCACACCACGGAAAATTGCCCGTTCAATAGGCAGACACGGCGTCTACAACCACCTCAGTATCGGCCATATGGATATCCAGCTAGAGAGCTAGGCAGAGAGATGCCCAGGTACAATCCCTACCCAACACCACCAGGAGCACTGAGGCCATACGAGCAAGCACAATATTCACAACCCTAGCCAGTGTTGGGACCACAACTATCACATCCCTAACATGTGGTACCTGTCAAGTATACCCAACCAGAGGAAAACTTAGAAAGAGCCATAGTGCCAGCATCACCAATAGCCAGTATAGAGTCAACGAACCCAGGATACAAGCAATCCCAAGGGGAGTAATATTCCTATGATGCTAGTACAATGGAGTATGAGCAAGTTTATGATCTGCAATACTATGGATACGAAGGATATGACAATACTTATGGACCAGAAGTGGCAACATTAATGTACACCACACCTAAAGCACTGGCACTCGTAAGACCACCCATCACACCACTTGTTCCAAGAGGACCGTGGGAGACCACTTTATTAGAGAATGCACTCGGCCATACAACCCACCACCTCTTAGGACTTGGGAAGGATATTGTAGTGATTGTGGAAAGGAACATCTCTTCCAAGATTGCCCAAAAAATCCCAACAAGGCTCAAGACACTACACCTATTAATGTAATCGAAGTGATAGAAACACTAGGGAGTGACAAGGAATACACCGTACCATTAAAGGCCATTACACAAGCACGAACGAAAGAACAAAAAGGAAAACAACCGGACCTTGAACAAAAAAACAGTAAAACCTTAGACCCCAAAGTTCAAATAGTGGAAGATTCAGAAGAGCCATGTGAGAGTACTCAAGTAATGAAAAGCCAAAAGTGGAAGGAAAGAAGAGAAAAGCTCAAGGATAAATGGATGAAAAAAAAAATCAGTAAGATAAGAAACATACACGAAGCAACAAGAAGCCTAAAGAACTAGAGATTCGGGAAGAAGTTCCCATTCCACCACCTATCTCAGAGTCAGAAAATCCAGGATCAATTCTAGCCAACCCAAAATCAGATGCTTTGGACATGTGGTTGAAAGCATACCAAGCTAGAATTAAGACTTAACCGAATGTGGAGCAACATGAAAAGCTTTACCCACTAGGAGACGTAGAAAAGGAGAGGCTTTTGATACGTAGAAAACTCATAGAGGTAGCACAAGCAACCCTAGAAAAGACTATCCCTGCCCTCCCCGAGACAAGGATAGCGGAGGATCAATACAAGGATTGTGTTAAGGCCAAGGATAAGGAACCGAAAGAGAAAAAGGATAAAGGGGAGCTAGTGAAAACCCAAGAGGAACCTATGTCATCAGTGTCAGATTTAGAGGCTGACTGGCCAAAAGATTTATGGAATAGAATCCGAGAAGAAAAATGAAAAAGGAATGGAGTGGCTAAACCTCCTTTTGATGAATTAGATGTGGAAGTTTATCAACCAAATCCCAACATGGAAGAAGTATATGAGGAAGTATCGAGACTAGACGGAAATAGGGAAGAAGCTCAGAGCATTTTGACCCTACCTAATTACATGGGAGAGTACGAAAAAGAATCCATGATCTTCCGTGCGCCCACAGTACGAGGAAAAGGAAAAGGAAACTCAGATAAAAATTCACACAATCTAACAAAACTTAAAAAAACAAAAGTACAATGCCAATTGATTGTGGAAGAACTACTTCGTGTTAAACCGCAATTATGGAAACACTTAGCAGGTCAACTGGAGTTAGGATAGGAGAAGAATGAAAAGGAAAGCAAGGGAAATGAAAACCCACCTAAGGTACAAATTCCAGTGGACAAGGTTGGAGAATTCAGTGAAGGAGACGAAGGTAACACGTGCCTACCTGTCACCTACAATGGCTATATGACCAAAGCCATACTATACACAGGAGCAGGAGTAGGTATTGCTACCAAAGAGATTTGGGAGAAATGAGGAAAGCCTGCCCTACGACCCACTCATATGAAGCTTCAGTTAGCCGATGGTCATGTTGAAAAACCATTAGGAATATTAGAAAAAATCAAATTAACCACTTGTGGAGTTGAATTTGAGCATACTTTAGCAATCTGTCAATTTGGAAAAGCAAATAACTATGAGATGATATTGGGACGACCCTTCATGAGACAGCTCAGGGTAGTGCAAGATTGGGGACGAGACTCTATACCACCAAAATAAACTTGCATACCTTTGCATACAGAGATGTACCACCACTATGATGGAACCCCATACATAAAGAAGAGGATGATCTGTCTATCCATAGCACTGGAACAAGCAACCAATCATGGATACATGAGGATGCCCAATTATGGATGTGTAAAGAAGCCAAGAAAGAGGATAATAAAAGGTAGTTGTGCCAATAGGACATCCTAATTACCGGCCCATAGAAGATCCAATGTACATGCCTCAAATCTTTCCCTATGAAACATTTGAACTGCATGGATGGATGGAAATCTTAGCAACCTTGGATGAGAGTGTGAATGAAGAAGTTCTAACAATGAATGAATGTGTGGACGAAGAAGGCTACGACGTAGATTTGTACATGGTTTTCCTTCAAGAAGTAGAAGTGGGAGAAGTATTGGAAAAGGAATGGAAAGAAGAATACGAGAGCATAGAAATGGAACCGAAATTTGATTATGAAGAATGTTACCTAGAAGCCATTCGAACCGAATTCGTGTTTACTTTCTTTATTAATTGAGTGTTGTGGGCCCTGAGTGAGTATTGGAATTACTTTCTCTGCCCACTTTGGACACACTTCCAAATTAAAGAGATAAGTGTCTGGCAAATCGTCTGGTACTCCACTTGGTGGTTCTCCATGTGTTAATCTAGAGAGGTGATCTGCTCTCATATGGGTATTCCCCTTTTACATTATTACTTCAAAATCAAACTTTATCAATAGCAAAAACCATCCCACCAGTCTTCCGGTGTTACAAGGCTTGTTGACTAGATACAATAAGGCTTGATGATCTATGAAGAACTTGAATTTGTTGGCTAAGAGATAATGCCTGAATTTCTTTACAGCATACACCATTCCTAATCCCTCCCTTTTTGTAGTCATATAGTTTTTCTCGGCTTGATTCAGTTGTCTACTCGCACTGGCAATTGGGTGATCTAACTTTCCTTCGTCTGCTGGCTGAGCTAAGATGCATCCTATTGCATAATTTGAAGCATACACATGAATATGGAAGGGCTTGTTCCAATTCGGGGTTTTCAGAATTGGAGCCATGCTCAGTCGCCTTTTTAATACAAGCAATAGCTACTTGGTTGTATCCAGAGAATCCGTCCAAGAAGCTATAGACTTCTTTTCCTGCAACTCTTTCCAATAGATGGTCGGTGATAGGCAATGGATAGCTATCGCGGATCGTGGCTGCATTCACTTTCTTTAGGTTAATGCATACTCTAAGTTTTCCATTCTTTTTAGGTACAACCACTAGTGGTGATACCCATTCAGTATGTTCTATTTCATAAATGAATCCAGCTGCTAATAGCTTGTCTATTTCCTCTTTTCTTTTTGCAGCATAGACCTCATTATAGCCGTAAGGGCATTGTTTTGATGGTTTTGCCTCAGATGTCATTGGTATTCTATGGGAACAAATGGAGGGTTCCACACCCTTGAGATCCTTGTAGGTCTACGCAAATACCTCTCGATATTCTCGGATCAATTGTATTAACTCCTCTTCCTCCTTGGTCGACACGTCTTTTCCTATGTATGTACATCTTTCTTCTCCATCTTCTATAGTTACTATGATCTTTTTTGTTTGTTCTTTTTTGTCATACGCTTCTCCTTCTCTTGCCTCTCTTTTAGGCATTTGAATAGCTATTTTTCTCTCCTCTACTTTGTACCTTTTAAAATGCTCAGGAACCTCAAAAAGATCAGGGCTTGGTTCAATCTTACTCACACTTTCTTCCGATTGTGGCATTATAGGGGCTGCTTCTATTGCTAACACTCTGTTGATTGAACAAGCTCATGTAAACAAATGGAGGACGCACAAAGGAATTCATAGAACTCTAAGAGAATTGAAACAACTAGGAGTATACTAGCTTGATATGCCTAAAGATGTCCATGATTATGTCAGTAATTGCATAGAATGTCAGGAAACCATACCCGATGATCACACATCCTTACCCTTCTCTACAATAGCACCCAAATAGAGTGAAACGTTAGTGAAATTCGTAAAGACACAGGCACACGAGGAAGGAGTCAGCTTAGCAAGGAAACGGTCTCTAGAGGAAATGAGTAAGGATTATGTAATCATGGGAAGACACTTGTTTAAGAGAGGGAAAGACAATCAGTTACGGTTATGTGTGCATGAAGGAGAATACTTACCCATATTAGAGATGGCACATGCAGGTGCTGCAGGAGGTCATTTTTCAGTTGAGAGAATGATAAAAATGATCCTATTCATGGGCTTGTGGTGGCCGACTCTACATATGGATGCGGGCACCTATGTACGAAGTTGCGAGACATGCCAAAGGGCCAAATACCAGATTCGGTGAGATGACATGCCATTGAGACCTATGTTCTGCGTTAGAGCATTTTCCAAATGGCGTATTGATTTCATAGGACCCATTAACCCACCAGCCAAAGGGTCACATGCCGAATACATCATAGTCGCCACATATTATTTGACAAAATGGGTGGAGGCAAAGGCTACTAGAAAGAACGATGCTCAAACCACTACTAAGTTTCTTTTTGAGCACATTTTCACCCATTTTGGATTACCAATTGAGATTGTGAGTGACCAAGGAATGCATTTCATCAATGAAGTCATAGAGGCCCCAATGAATGAATTCTTAGTGATCCATAAAAAATCAGCCCCATATCACCCTCAGGCCAATGGTCAAGCGAAAAGTTCCAATAAGGTGTTATGCACAGTATTGACAAAGATAGTCAATAGTGCAAGGTCAAACTAGGACAAACAATTGCATCATGCAATTCGGGCCTTCCGAGTTGCTTACAAGACTGCCATTGGAACTACCCCATTCAGTGTACGAAGAGAACACAATCCTGCCGATCGATTTTTTAGTGCCAACTTTGAGAGTAGCCCAACAACTGAGTGGACTGGACATGAGTTATCCAAGCAACTAGACCAAATTGAGAAACTACATGAGACTCGAATACAAGCAATTGCAGGAATTTATGCGGCCAAGAGAAGACAAAAAGCATACTACGATGCACACATAAAAGACAAAGGAGTAAAAGAAGGCAATTTAGTTCTGGTCTTCACCTTGAAACAACATGCTAAAAAGTTACAAAAGCGCAGATATGGACCTCTAATCATCAATAGGATTTCCACTAGTGGAGCAGTTAATCTGGATATGTTGGACAGAGATATTCTTCCTAACTACATAAGTGGATGTCGAGTAAAACGATACAAGGAGCCATTGATGGAACAAATGTTAGCACGCCTCGTATGTGCACAAAATAAGAAGAAAGAGGAAGAACGAATTAGAGACGAAGCACAACAAGAATCCTTAGAGCGTATCAAGAAACAAAAAGAGTGGATAAGGCAAAGAGATGAACCGTATCTGCAAGGAGAAGAGCCTATTCTCATGGCTAATTACCAGGTTCATAAGTCCAACACGACCAATGTCAGCATGTCCCAGCCTTATTTGAACTTAGGTATTGGAACGATAGAGTACTAGTTAATAGACACCTTGCTAGATTCAGGACCAGCACTCAGCTGTATACAATGTATTGTTATCACAAATCTTCAAATGATTATGACACCCACGAAAGCACACATGATAGGAGTGGGAGGGCAAGTTGTAACATGCATTGGAGAAGCCATAGTATCCCTCCACCTAGGAAATTCAACTATGGACCAATGAGTCCTAGTGTGCAGAGATGAGGATCTAATAGAAAACTTGATCCTAGGACAAGACTGGATCATTGAGAATGAGGTAAGCATCCACCTAGCTCAAGGATACATTTCAGCCAAGATGGGGCACAAGGAAGTCTTTATTCTATTAGCAACAAAACCCTCTCATAGACCGAACGTCATCAACAGTGTTACACAAAGTATGGAAGAACAGGTAGCACATGATGCCATCACAATTCAATCAGGAGCAGGTCTTATAGAAGAAGGGAATCCAAAACCTAGTGTATCCAAGGAGAAAGTAGATTCATCAGAATTGATTGGTGAAAAGAAGGGAATTGAGGAGGACAATACTCTTAAGGCCTTCTATGAAAAAAAGCAAACAGCAGCTTGGAAATCCACCATCAGCTACTCACAAGCAAGAAATGTTAACTTCAAGTGGGTTCAAAAAGATTGAGTGAAGGAATCAGAGAAGGCAACACCAGTACAAGTCATTCATCATAGGAAGACAAGCGTGGACAAGAATTCTTCTTCACCACAATCAGAATTGAAGCAACTCCTAAGAGTATGGCTTCCTAAGTCTTTGATAGAAGCTCAAAAAGCACGGCTACAAATGTGGATTCCCAAGAAGGTCAGACAAGTGGCCAATCAGGAGATAGACAAGCAACAGGAAACATTATATCCACACAACAGTACCATAAGGACTAGCGAGATTTGTCACAGATACCCCAAGAGAAAACACCCCACAACTTGTATAACAAAAAAGAGAGGAGATACACATGTAGCTCAACAAAACGAGCAAAAGACAAGGCTAAAACCTCTACTACAAAATGGATCTGGAAACCAAAGCAACCGCAAGGAATGGAACACTTGAACCAAGAAGACTTCTTTTGCACACATGAAACTTCCAATGCACCTAAAATATGCATGATAGGGCCACATTACGAGGCCATGCATTCGGCACATGATGTACATAATAAAGTTAGTGGTGCACATTCTCCAATTGGGGACACGTCATAGCTTCTACTTCCATAGGAATGGACCTACTATGTAAAAAAAATAATTGCTTCGGATACACTAATTCTTATTTTCTTTCAAAAATGAAAATGAAAAAATGTGGTAAGAAGTTCTATTGATGCAAACATGGGAAATAGAGTGACACCACGCATGAAATATCACTACAACACACATCACTAAATGACATGTTGGTCATAGAAGCTAATACTCTTTGCATTATGAGTGCAGATGGGTTCTGAAGACTCGGAAGCTACCTTTCAAGAGGAGGTGCTGGAACTACCTCTGCAAAGTGTGACTAAAGAAAAAGGCCATTGGTTCAGAGAGGACCAACCAGTAGGAGATTACTTATTCTTAGTAACCATTAAAATTATGGATACGGATCATCAGTTCCCTGTGATGTCCAAAGACTTCAAGGTAGTGCATGAAATGCCATCAAGAATAGAATTCATGAAAAAAGTTGGAATTCACAAGTACTTCGAACTACCTATATACAAGCCAGATTTACAGCGTTGCACTCAAGTAATGAATACCTTGCAGCCTGCCTTGCATGATCCATTGATGTCGGAGGCTAGAGTCATGGACGCAGTTGGTGAATGGGTCATAATTCAATTTACACATGAACTAATTAAGGAAGCTTTTGGATGGGAGAAGGACGGGACTACTGTTTTGAAAGAAGAAAGTCGAGGAGCCAAGACGCGAACCTTCAATGATATCAATCGTATTGATATTGAAGATGAAGTGAGGCTTATCCATCAACATTTTTGTTTTCCTAACATGCATAAATACACCGCTCCTTAGAAGATCGTAGTACAGATGCTGTCACATGCTATTAAACAAATCAGAAGTCAATATGACTCCCTATATTCAAGAGCGGCTAATCGAGGCACAAAAACAATGGAATCACTAGAAATTTTTGAACGACAGTGTGGCTCTGACCATATTGATATATCATGCATTGGGCATTAGAGAGCATTTGCAAGAAATGCCATCATTAGAAGCAATGGCCAAATACGCAAAAGTCGCTACAGTCCCGAGAAAGAAAAAAGGGGTCAAGATCATTAAGGAGCCAGAAACTAGCTCCCAACCTAAAATGAGAGGTACAAAGAGACTAAGAGAAATGATGCAAGCAGAAGCAGAAGTTACTAGCCACCAAAAGGGCACATGCACTTCTAAGGACAAGACTTGAAGACCATCGACCGATTATAGAAGAGGAATCGACAAGAGCCCTGGAAGACACACATCAATATACCGAAGGTCAAGTAAATCTAGCAATACAAGGGCACCAATACCAACAAGCCGGTCAAGATTTAGAACAAAGAAAAAGGCTGACCAAGGTGCATAGATATAGGGAATTGGGTTTGGTCAACTCAAGCTCATCATCAGATACACAAGAAGAACTGGACACCTCCTTGTTAAATGTGGACATTTGAAGTGAGTCCAAAGATGATGGAAAATGGAAGGAGTTAAATGACGTAAACAAGAGTGTGGAAAAGGAAGGCACGAAAGTAAATCAACCGCCCATCAACCCCAATTAAGACACTGCAAGAAAGGAGGTATCCCAAGAAAGAGTACATATCATCAAATTAAATAAAACATCTAAAATTCAAATCCAAGAGACTAGGCTTGCAGGAGAGGGATCATTCAAAAATCCCAAAGAAGAACCGAAAGATACCACGGTGGAAGAGTCAGAACCCTTCACACCAATAAGGGTAGTGGCAGAACCCTCCCCTATGGATGTTACATTTCAAGGGAGTGCCACGAAGATCGTTAATAAAGAAGATGGAAACGACGAACAAGAAGTACAACTCCAAATAAGACAACCACATAACGAAACTATACACGTAGAGCATGGAAAGGATGTCCAAACAGGAGAAGCTCCAAGCATCCCAAGAACTTGGTTAAATGTGGATGTCACTCAGCTCAAGCTAGTGGTGCAACATATGATCAAAACTGCCATGGACACTCAACATTTAATGCTTGAGGCTGATGTGGACTATAACAAGGCCATGCAAGAAAAGAATCAACTTAGAGAAATGGGTGAGAATCTCTCTGCCCAATTGATTCAAGCTCAAAAGAACATAGCAGATAAAGAGAAGGAAGTCCAAGAAACCAAGCAACAATGCAATACCCTAGAGATGGAAAATCAAAAACTGAAAGACCAACTCCAGGATTTACAAAGGAAATGTGAAGCTAGCGAGGTCGAGAAAATACGCATGAATGCTAGAAGCAAAATACTAGAATCACAAATCAAAATATACATGGAAGAAGCAGAGAATTTACGGAACAGGAACAAAGAGCTAATGAGAGCTCTTCTATGTAATCAACCTATAGAAGCTCCTGAAGTGCCA
This sequence comes from Ceratopteris richardii, assembly GCA_020310875.1. Taxonomy (NCBI): domain Eukaryota; kingdom Viridiplantae; phylum Streptophyta; class Polypodiopsida; order Polypodiales; family Pteridaceae; genus Ceratopteris; species Ceratopteris richardii. The sequence continues at coordinate 129,854,057 of CM035426.1, read as the reverse complement.
GAAAAGAACACAAAGGCATTGGAGGAAAAGTTAGCTAAGTATGAAGATCAGCTCAAACAGGAGCAGGCCATCATTGTAGAATGGGAGAAAAGGTATATGGATGACACAATAGAACTTGTTGATATATTTAGGTAGTGATGTGTGTGAACACACTAGGACTGTCGAGGCACTTTTTTCCCTCTTTAGGAGGTTTTTTCGCTCGGCTTGTACATAGGCCTATTGCCCTAATGGGCTACTTATCTTTGTACATTCTCTAGTAATACATTCAGTATTGTGTGTTTGTGCTCCAAGCTTCTTCTTCTTCCTTGTGTTGTTCGCGTGCTTCCGCAGACATCTAACTCCAACAATTGGTATCAGAGCAGGTCGTCGCTTCATCTAGGGCGCCGTGGACACTCCTTCGTTTGCAATCTCAGATTTGCACGAAATTTGGTGAGCATACTCAGGGTGCCGAAATCGTGAATTGAGCTCGTTTCAACCTCTGAATGCACTATCGCAGTGCTTGTGCAAGCTATTTTGTCCTTTTGTGCCAAAGGTATATACCAGTTTTTGTTCACCAGTATAAGCATCTCCAAGTCTGCTACAGGTCTAACAAGATTCGTCTGGGCAGTTTTGTTCAACTTTTTGAGAGATAGTCAATTTTCTGCATCAAGGTATTTTAGTCACCGGCCATGGCTAAAAGCAGTGATGTATTCTGTATGTTGGCTGTTGAGGACAAGTTGGATGGTACCAACTACCCGTTATGGGCTTATATGATGCGACATGTATTGGTTGCAAAAGGATTGTGGAACATTGTGCAGGGTGTTGAAAGACGTCCTGTTACACCTATGCAGGATTGTGGAACATTGTGCTGGAGCTGATGAAGATGGTGTCGAAGATGATATTCCGCAGATTCTTGTTCGTGTTGCTGTTTCTGCTGCACCTACTACAGAGCAGATTCGTTGGGATGGCAGAGATGCCTAGGCACATGCATTGATAGCTTTGTCTGTCAAACGTGCCATCAGTTGGAGAGTGAGCACATGAATGAAGGTGATTCTATGAACAATTTGCTAATGAAGATCAAAGACTTGAAGGAACAATTAATTTCTGCTGATGAGGTTATACCAGATAGCTCACTTGTGCAGACCGTTCTGAATGGTCTTCCTGATTCATATCAGACTTTTGCTTCTACTCTTCGTTTGATGATGAAAGGCAATCCGAATGCCTTATCATTTGAGGAGTTAGTCTCTATTCTGTTGCAGGAAGATCAGTCCAGGCAGAATAGTTCCATTATGCGAGTTGCAGATCAAGCTTTCCTAGCTAGTCAGAAGGGCAAAGGAAAATGGAGCTCTTCAACTAGTAAGCAGAAATCTGCTAATTCTGCATATTCGAAGAAGGAAGATAAAGATGAGAAGAAATCAGAAAAGAAGAAATTGTTTTGTAAGTACTGTAAAGGGAATGATCATATCATAAAGAACTGTCCAAAACTGGCTCCTAAAGAGGCAAAGAAGAAAGAGGCTAGAATGGTTGTTGGAGAGGCCTCTACACCAAAAATAGAGTCGGAAAATCTTGTGCAAGAAGAAGAATGGGCATTTACTACTGTATGCAGTTTTGACCCATCTTCTCATGAGCAGTGCATGTCTGCAGTAGACTTAGATGTTTGGTATTTTGACAGTGGGGCGACCAAACATATTACCTCGCAGCGTAGTTTCTTCTCTTCACTCGAGCCTGCCCCTACAGGGAATACTGTTACATGCACCAACAACTGTTATCCTATTATGGGAGTTGGTAAGATCATTTTGACTACTGCTGATGGTAGTTCTTTCACTTTGTCAGATGCTTTATTTGTGCTAGGGATAAAAAAGAACCTGTTATCAGTTTCTGCATTAGCCAAGATTGGCTTGGTTGTGAAATTTGTTGATGACAGGTGTACAGTTCATGATCTGTCAAATGGCAATGTGATTATTTCTTCTGGCATTTTATGTCATGGGCTGTATAAGCTCATAGACTATGAAAGCTCTGAAAATGATTTGGCATGTGTAGTAAATGATTCTCAGGCTATGTCAGATGCAAAGCTTTGGCATGCACGCTTTGGTCATCTGAATTTTGCTAGTTTGCTATGCCTGTAGAAATCAGAAATGGTGTCCTCTTTGCCCAAACTTGAGGCACCTCGAAAACATGTTTGTGAAGGCTATATTTTGGGCAAAATGCAGTGTTCCTCCTTTCCAAAAGATGGTTCACTTCGGGCTACACAGAAATTGCAGCTTGTACATAGTGATGTCTCTGGTCCTATGCAGACACCCTCTTTTGAAAATTACCTTTACTTCGTGACTTTCATTGATGATTTTTCCAGGCATGCATGGGTATATCCACTCAAAGCAAAGTCCGAAGTGTTCATGTGCTTTAAATAGTTTTTGGTTTTGGCTGAAAATCTGTCAGCATGTAAAATGGGCACTGCCACTCTAGCACAATGGTAAATACCAACGTGAGGAGCTCCACCTCATAAATGTCAATCCGTGGAGACGTGAGGACCAGTATGAAGACCAAGAGCAAGTGAAGTGCACAAGTGCATGAGTGAAAGCACACAAGCATGCACACACATACACACACACGCGCACAAGGTAAGAGCAAAGAGTGGAGCAATGGAAGATGTTTGATTGCAAATGAACTCTCTTCCCAAGCTGAAATCTACAACAAGCTAACCCCAAAAATGAGCTCTCCAGCCCTTTTTATAGTTTTTTGAGTGGTTTTGGCCCTGTCCAGACCTAGTGTCTAGCCTAGTTAAAAATTAGGTTCTAGGGCTTATTTGGGGGCTCAAACAGAATCTAACAATTATGAAAATTGGTAGTATGATACATCTAATACTCCTCAAGCTCAAGGACTCCTTGGCTTGAACAAAATGGAGTTGTAAAAATGGAAAATGGTATTTACAATGGTTTTTAGTGACAAAAGTCACTATATTTATAGGGATGTCTTTTGCAAATTTGACATGTGCTTCTTGGAGCTCCCTACTTGCTCCTCTTTCTTGTGTATCCACTTCTTTGATGTACTTCCATGCTTTGTCCTTGACCTTGAGCTTCAACACTCCCCCCCCTCTTGAGTCTGTCGTCCCTGACAGACCCTTGTTGTAGTGGTTGTTCCATGTAGTACGTTGAGAGGTAGTGTCCTTCATGTATCAGCAGGAGTGGTCCATCTTCCCAATGTAGCCTGGTCGGTTGTCGGGTTTGTCAGTTTTCCACTACTAGCCTATTCCTGAGTTGTGCCCAATGTATGTACTTCTTCCTTGGATCTGAGCTAGAGGGTATACTTCTTGGCTTTCAAAGGTTGGTAGTTGCTCAAAAGAGGTTGTCGATGTTGATCGTGAGCAAGTATCTACTATGAGTCGCTTCCTAGGTACTGATGTTGTACCATGGATGTCCTTGAACTTTTGAAACATGAGGCCAAGTACTTGTGATCCATCATGATTGATGGTTAAGTGTATTCGTGCATGGGTTGGAAAAAATAGGTGCCTTGTGCATGGCCTTGTAATATAGCCCTATGCATGCATACTTGGGAAATGCATTGGAAAAGTTATGGTGCAAGAAGTTGGGTCTTGAGCTAGGTGCTCAAGGGTATGCTGACGAAGAGGTTTCCTAATAGACCATGGTTATGTTGTTGTTGAAGCATACAATTCTTACCATGGTGAAAGTTCCGTCGATCTTCAACTCTTCCTGTTGTACTTCCATCATGGTGATTGACCATCAGCTTGTCTTAGTTGATGGATGTCCTTGTTGATGGTTCGCATTGGGGATTCTCCAAATACACAATCCCGTTCTTTCTCTTATCTTTTGCCCCTCCTTTTTTTTGAACAATGGAATAAAACAAAAAGAAAGGTGTTAGCATCAATAAAATATTTTACGTATGTCAAATGTGTATCATGTGCCTGGGATTCTCAATAGTGTCTATGCACGACCATGTAAGGAGGCCCTATATTAATGCATACTTTGGAAATGCATAACCGGAATGGTGCAAAAGACAAGGTTATGCCAAAGGCACATGGTTGTTGCTGGTCGAGGCTTGTGATGTTACTTGTAGACTTGATGCAATCTTTGTTTGGATGTGTTGATTGAATCTTGCAATGATGTAATCCTCCTTATAGGGATCCATTTGAGAATGGTATGTGGTTCTGTGGAGATCACTTCTGGCCCTTTCATTTTTGGATGGTTTCTAAAATTTGATATCCACCGTGGTTGGCCCCTTGGTGTTGTGGAAGCTGCTGGTACTTTTGGCTTCCAAACCCATATCCTTTGTGATTGTCTTTTTATTACCGACCAGGAGATGAATTCATCTTCTTTTGGTCTCTGCCCTTGGTTTCGACTCTTGCTTCGCCGTGGTGTTTTTGCTGAGATTTTTCTCGTGAGGGAGATCATATGGTCTTGTACATGTAAGAGTGCCTTCGGTACCCACATTTGTATTCGCTCTTGTTGAGCTGCAGATAATTTCTTTGGCGCCCAAATTTGTACGTTAGCATGGTTGGCCTTATCCATTGCTTTGGTACCCAAATTTCTCGAAGATCGTGGGATTGAGCTAGTCCTCGTTTCTTGGTGCTTCTTGTTGCATGGTTGGCTTGCCTCACTGGGAAGGGTTGTGGCAAAGCTGGTGCTTGGTCTCCTTTTCGTACCCAAATCTGCTTCATGCCCTGAGCTTCTTTCTTCTTAAATTATGTCTATCTAGTTGATATAGTAGATGTCTTTTTTGCTTGCCTCCTTGGTCGAGTTACACTTGCATTAGTATGTGAAGAAGAAGAGAGGTGTGCTGGCCTTTGAGCTTGTGCTTCCATGATTGAGTCCTTTTGTTTCATAGGGTTTTTGACACACATAACATTTTCTTTACAAAGATTAGTCTCGGAAGAACTAAGAGAATGTGTGACCTTTGGATTTGTGAGCATGCAATTGTCTAATTCTAATGTAATACATTGTTTATGTGCCCAAACTTGAAGGATTTGACTTCGTAGGTTCAAGTTGACTGCATGGTCGTAAATCCAATCTTGACCCAGGACAAGTGGCGCTATAATGTCCTCATCATGACATACTAGCATTTTGACTTTCATTGGAACATCTTGAAGGTAGATGGGAAGTTCCACCTTGCCCAAACAAGGGGTTTCCACACCTCCCAAACTTATGAGATGGGCTTCTATGGGCTTTATGTTCAATTGCAAGTCTTGGCAGTAGGATAGTCTAACTGCACTAGTTGCTGCACCTAAGTCAATCAATGCTCTCATAGTCCTTGCATTCTTCCCTTGTCCTACCGCTATGGTCACAAAAGGACGTCGATCAATTATTTGAGAAGCAATTGCACTTGATGTTTGACACATGGCCATGTGGTATCTTGGGGCCTCTCGATCGAATTATAGGCCTAGGCATCTTAACTTATTTCTCCTAATGCGCTCTCTAGCCTCTGCCTGTGCTTCTTCTCTAACCCTTAACTCTTCTTCTTTTCGCTTCTTAGCAGTGTTGAGTCTCTATAGCATATCCTCTGTAAGAGGTTCTTGATATAGCTTGACTTGACAACCACTGATATAGTTGGGCAAGATATCACCTTCTAGTGTGGCCAATTGAAGTGCACTGCTAGTGGAAATTCTATTAATGATCATGGGTCCATATCCTCTTTTTTCCAATTTACGGGCATGTTGCTTTAATGTATAAACCAACACTAGGTCTCCCTCTTTCAAGCCCTTATCTTTGATGTGTGCATCGAAGTATGCCTTTTGCCGTTTCTTTGCAGCATAGATGCCTGCCGCTGCTCGTAGCCTTGTCTCACCTAAGCGTTCTAAATCAAAGATCCTCGAGGATAACTCATGTCCATTCCAATCATGCTCTTGTGCTACTTTTAAAGTTGGGATTAGGAAGTCCAACGGTAGCACAATATTTTATCCGAAGTCCATCTGAAATGGGGTGGCATTGAGTACCGTTTTATAAGCAACTCGATAGGCCCAAACAACATGATGAAGTTGTTTGTCCCAATCAGAGCGTTTGTTATTTACTAGTTTTGTCAATACATTACATAGGATCTTGTTTGTGCTCTCAGCTTGTCCGTTAGCTTGTGGATGATAGGGGGTAGACTTCTTATGTATCACCAAGAATTCTTGGAGAAGATTTTTGATTACTTCATTCAAGAAGTGTGTGCCTCTATCACTTACTAACTCTATTGGTAATCCGTATCTCGTGAACACATTCTCAAATAAGAAATTTGTCGTTGTTTGCGCATCATTCTTTGTTGTGGCTTTGACTTCTACCCACTTTGTAAGGTAGTCCGTGGCTACAATAATGTATTCTGCATGGGAGTTTCTAGCTGGGGGGTTAATAGGACCCACAAAGTCTATGCCCCACTGTAGCTCAGTGATGAGTAGCACCTCCTTTAATGTCAATCCGGGAAGACGTGAGGATGGTATGAAGACCTCGAGCAAGTGGAGGCACAAGTGCGTGAGTGAGAAGCACACAAACATGCACACACATACACACACACGCGTACACACGGCAAGACAAAGAGTGAGAAGCAATGGAGTTCTTAGATTACTTTCCAAAAAGTTCTTACAAGTTCGTTTCAATTAAAAATCCACCCTCAAAAATGAGCTCTCTAGCTCCTTTTATAGTTTTTGACTAGCTTTGGCCCTGTTCAGACCTAGTGTCTGGCCTAGTTAAAAATTAGGTTCCAGAGCTTATTAGAGGGCTCAAACGAGATCTAAAAAATATGAAAATTGGCAGGTAGATACTTCTAAAGCTCCTCAAGCTCAAGGACTCCTTGGCTTGCACAAAATGGAGCTACAAAAAGGTGAACATGGTATTTACAGGGGTTATTAGTGATGAGAATCACTTTTAATTGGTGTAAAGGTTTTGAAAAATTAAAGGTTGCCTTAGTGCTAGATCTGCGTGAATGCTCGTACTTGCTTCTTCATGAGGAAAATTATAGGCCTACTTGCCAGATCTTCTTTGACTGCCATGTCTGCTTGTGCTGTCCCTTCGCTCTGACTCTCTTCGTCTTGTGGCTCCTTCGGTTCCCTGACTGCTGCCAACACCCCCCCCACTCTCGCGTCTGTCGCCCTTGACAGACCCTTGTCTAGAGGATTTTTGAACATAGTATTGGACGACATCGGAGGCTAGGTGGTGTTCTTCGAGTCGCAAGCCGTGTGCTAGATCTGTGAGCAAATCATCCCAATTCACAGGTCCGGGAACATCTGGATGAGGCACCCTCAATTGTTCTGAGTAAATAGTTCTCTCCACAGCAAATAATTGGAGGAGATGTGATGGCCTGGGTATAAAGATTTCGGGGTGGTATTCCCAGAATCCTGTGATGAACATTTCCTCAAATGTCTGTTTAAAGCAAGCTGGGAGGTACTTGATTCTGGCGTGCCAAGCATATATTACTTCAATTGATGGGGTGGTACTCATATCGTACACTAGATCCTGGTTTCCTATCACAAAGCCTGCTCCTGAGAAGTGGGGGTCCTTAATGTTCTCAAATGTCCTGAAAGTGATCAGCATTAATTCGAATATTTTCATACACATCTGGGCCATCACATCGGGATTATTGCGTAGCCGAATACTCCAATGACGGATTGTAGAAATCATGTAGTTCACCGTGGGGGGTCCTCGTGGAGGTGCTAGATAAACATAATTTAACCATTTTGCGCAGGCTTTGATGTCTCTGACGGCAATAGTGAATTCAGGCCAGGTGCATCGTCGAAGAACTGGAATGTAACAAGGATTATATTTAATAAACAACGGCATATTATTCCAGGTTCGGACCATTTCAGGATATGTTTCCAAAAGCTTGATTCTCCAGGTGGGTTGATGGATGGACCCACGCGTAGCACTTTCCGGTATATCGTCTGGACCAAATTGTGTAGCAAATGTGGGAGGCTTGCCACATTGTCGTTGAATCTCAGCGTTGTAATCGGCCAAAAGTATGCAGTATGGCACATATTGGTCATTATTGGTGCCGATCCATCTATGATGAGACATGCTTCTGAAATATTCTGACTTTATGACAGTTTCTTCTAGGTTTGCTAGTGATTGGATCTGAATGGCCACCCGTTCTTCGTGGGTGTTCGCTGTCCTTTCCAGTGTCTGAAGCCATTCGGGTGCTTCCACTTCCAAGGTGTCTAGTCCCTCTGAGGTTCGTCGCCCGCCTGGCATTGGCATAGGAACATACGGTTCTTCGTACAAATCATCTACCTCAATAGGGACCAACTCTTCTGGCTCTGGTTCTACCACCGGAGAGGGCTGCCTCTCGTAATGTCAGTAACCTCTTTTGTAATTCTGCTACCTGCTCAGTTAAGGCTTTTACTTTGTCGGAGGTAGAGGTTGATGGGACACTCTTCGGTTGTTCTTCCTGTTCCTTAAGTCTGCTCTGTAGTGTGTCACGTTCTCTTTCCAAGTCATCATGGGCTTCCAGGAGATCTGCATAGCTTTCCAAAATGGTTTTCATCGTCTCCGTGGGAACTGCTTTGAACTGCTCTGGATCTATCTCGTGGGGAGAGCCTTCCATTGCCGCTTCCAGATTCTCTTCATTTTGTTTTTGCAGTCTTTTGTTCTCTTCCAGTGCTGTGGCCATATGTTTCCTGAGTAGCGCCAAGTTACGTCTGACTCGTAGGTTATCGGCCTGGTATACTTCGAGCAAGGCTTCTAGTTGTTTGACGCCTGATTCTGTCGATGGTTGGGGTGCCTCCAATAGTGTTTGGTGAGCCTGCTCAAGCATTGTGTAACGTTGATTCACATCTGCATTTTCCTCTTCTAGAATTTTAAATTGCCTTTGTAAGTTCTGATGATGTGTTGTCAGTTGTTGATACCGGCTGTCCAGAGCTCTGTACTCATTCTGAAGCTGATATACACATTGATTTAATGCTAGAAATATGATATTTACATTAAATGATGCTGGGAGGGGTGAAGATGCAGGGGGAATGGGAGCGGGAAAGGGAGTTGTGAATGATGTGGATGCAAGTGGAGATGTGGGTGGAGGGGGTATGGGAGATGGAGGTGGCATGGGGGGAGGGAGCGGTGCAGTGGCAGGAGATGTTTCCATAGTGTCAACTGTTTGAGTGACAGTGTAGATGGGGATCATGGGTGGGGTGGATGTGACGTTAGTGAAGAGAGTGGTGAAAGTGGGCATGGTGACTCCCCCGAATTGGATTCTCGGAGAGAGTGGAATTCCCATGACGATTGTGGTGGTAGTGGACGTGGTGGTGCTAGTGTCATGTGGTGGAGTGAGTTGTGTAGTGAGAGGTGGGGAGGGTGGTGACCGTGGTGCTTCTTGATGTTCGTCTGCTTGCGTTGTCTCTCCTGGTGCTGATACATTGATATGAATTTGTTTCTCGGACCTCATGGGACGAGCGGGAACCCTTTTCTCAAATCTGTGAATGTAGGCCATTGCCTCATGAATGGCCTCATCCAATCCTACTGCGTCGGCATGTAGGTTTATGGACTCAAGGAACATATCATCCACGCCTTCCTCCGCTAGCAACTGGTTCATGAGTTTCTTGCCCGCTTCCAGTGACATTTTATGCTGTTCTTGAACTAGTTGCATGGTTCAATATAGTCTTTTTATTTGTGCCGAATACGCAGGGGCACTTGCCAACTCTGAAAGTTCGTCATACTCTTGTTCCTCGTAGGCTTCTTCCTCTTGTTCGGTCTCTTGTTCCTCGACGTCGACTTCTACCACTTCTGGTCGGGTGGGGGCTGCTGTTGTTGTATGGGGTTGTGGTTCCTGAGCTCGCTCTGTTTCCGTTTCGAGATTAGAGTCGTAGATTAGTCTAGCCACTTCTTCATCAGTGAGATCGTTGAGAGTAAAGCCCTGTGGAAATTCCAAATCCGATGGGACGGGTGGAAATACCAGATTGGGTCCCTCTGTACTTGGTCTTGGTAGCCGGATGGTGAATGGCCTAATGCGTCGTGTCTGGGGAGGGGTAATTTCTGGTGTAGTGGTGGCTCCCCTTGGTTGAGCACAGGGTAATTGTACTCCCCCTCTCATCTTCTTTGATGGGGGACCTGCCGCTGATAGCCTTCTCTGGAATTCCTGGGCCTGGGGCCATATGAGTGCCCGCTGAATAGGCACGTCATAGGCCAGACATCGGTAGATTATCTTGGTTAGAGCACAACATCCGTGAAGCACATTCTTCTGCTTCTTGTTCCACCTTTGATGGGCTAGGTGAATTTGATCTATGATCCAATGTGGCACGTTGATGGGGAGGCTTTCTGTCTCTGCCAGGTTTACAAGCTAAACCATATTTTCTTTGGGGGCATGGTGAATCTTTCCTGGGCGGGGAAAGCAAAATGCTGCATGACGGTCCGTAGGTGGAGAGCAATGGTCGGTGTCATTGCTACCATATCCTTCAGCTTATTGAGATCTTTATGTTTCATTCTGCCCGGGACCATTGTTTCCTTTTCCGTGGGGATGTGCATGCCATACATGCCCAATGCTTCTCGTACCAGATTGAGGGTCAGCTTGAATCTTTTAAGCTCATGACCCGGCAGCAGTGATGGTAACACAAAGGTGCTATCGCCTCCCTTGGCCCTGCTTGGCGTGATAGTACTGATAAGATATGAACAACGTAAGAAATCCGGTTTTGGTAAGTGGGCCCTGAAATAACTGTCCAAGCCGGCTTTGGTCCATACTGAACGCATGACTTCGGCGTTTTGATAGCTCTCAAACTCGCGCGTGAAAAAATGGTAACGTCCCCATTTACCATTAAACTCCAATTCAGCTTCCCAGAAATAGGTTCCATCGCCCAATGGTCCAGCAACATCACTGAACTAATGAGCGTGTTTGCCCACCTGAGAGGTGTGCCCCTGGGGAGGATCCTGAATTGGGAGCACATGTACAACTTGAAGTTCTTGCGGTCTTTCGGTGAGATGGGGTTCGAGGAGGAGTGTTTCTATGTCCACAATATGTGCACTGGATCCAGCTTGAGAACTGGCACCTCCAGCTTCTGCCATGGCCCTGCTTGCTTGTTGGTTCTGTGAGAATATAGAGCCAGGTGTTAACATTGTAATGGACAGAATAAACCCGTAGTTGTCCCTCTTACAACATTAACATGAGGTAGATGATGAGTCAGTGGTTAGTAAGTGCACTATGTCAGTGTGTGTAGTTAATGCCTGGTTAGTCCTAGGAGCTAGATGGAAAGGTGCGCTGTCTGACTATTGCAATTAGTAAGTGGAGATGAATTCACAGATTGGGGTCGGGGGGTTTATTACAAGTCTTTGGTTTCCAAACACCATGAATGTCCTTTGGTCTTGGTTTTGTGGCGATTCGGGAGGGTTGCATGAGTAATTTTACTGGGAGTTGTTGTGTCCTCGGGACCCATTTACGAGTGAGTCTGTGCGTGTTTCTAGGCGGCAGTGTGTCCAAGCGCATTAGACAAGAGTGGGTGGCGGCTGCTTGAGCAAGTGAACTATGTCGTGTAAGATGTGAATTGTGTGGGACTAGTTGAGCTCGCAAGCAAGCCTTAGGCACCCAAATTTGTCTTGATTGTGGGTCAGCCTTCATCGACTTCTTGGGTACCCAAATGGATTTTATTTTCTCAACTGAGGTTTTAGGAGTCCTCTTATTAGCATCAAGTCGTTGATTACTAATAGGAAGTTGAGACCATTTGTTGGCACACAAAGCAACAGAGGAATCATGCACAATACGGCAACAAGGCCAGATCATTTTTCCCCATGGGTTATGTACAACTCAAGTGATTTTAATCACTACACAAACATTGTAAATCCCGTTTTTGGTAGAATAGACTCCATTTTGTGCAAGCCGAGGAGTCCTCGAGCTTGAGGAGTATTAGAAGTATCACCGTACCAAATTTCATAATTTTTAGACTTCGTTTGAGCCCTCAAATAAGCCTTGGAACCTAATTTTTAACTAGGCCGGACACTAGGTCTGGACAGGGCCAAAGCTAGTCAAAAACTATAAAAAGAGCTAGAGAGCTCATTTTGGAGGTTAGATTGTAATTGAAACGAACTTGTAAGAGCTTTTGAAAGTAATCTAAAGAACTCCATTGATTCTCTCTCTTTGTCTTGCCGTGTGTGCGCGTGTGTGTGTATGTGTGTGCATGCTTGTGTGCTACTCACTCACGCACTTGTGCCGCCACTTGCTCGAGGTCTTCATACCATCCTCACGTCTTCCCGGATTGACATTAAAGGAGGTGCTACTCATCACTGAGCTACACCAGATTTTGGCACCGTTGCCGGGGATCGAGCTTTGAGGACGAGCGTGTGATGGTAAGATGTAGAGTTGACGCGTTGGAGTTGTAGGTATTTTCTTCACTCTCATCGATTTTCTTTTACTTTCTTCACCATCTTCATCACCATCATCATCATCACCATCTCCCACCTCCATCTTCATCATCGCGAAAATTTCAGTTTTTTGACTATATCCCCACCTCCACCTCATTTCCCTCATTTCACTTGTGAGAGAGAGCGAGAGAGCGAACTTGCATGTGCTGTTTTTGCATGTTTTCTGAGCTATTTTGCAGGCTTTTGCTGTATCATCATCCCCAGCAGTGTGCGCAGGTACGACAGGCTCTGCACAGGTCCCGGGACGACAACCTCTGTCTATCGCGACAGACAGAAAATCTTAACATTTTGTGAATGCATGATTAGCACTGTAACCTACACCTTGAGGGCACTCTAAATCACTAGAAGTTTTTCAAAAATTTGCGTTTTTTCAGTCTATCGCGACAGACACCGTCTATCGCGACAGACACCGTCTATCGCGACAGACACTGTCTATCGCGACAGACAGAGACCCACGACAGACAGCGTCTATCGCGACATACAGAATTTCACGACAGATAGCGTCTATCGCGACAGACAAGAAATCCGTGACAGATAGCGTCTATCGCGACAGACACCGTCTATCGCGACAGACAGAATTTCGCGACAGATAGCGTCTATCGCGACAGACACCGTCTATCGCGACAGACAGAATTTCACGACAGATAGCGTCTATCGCGACAGACACCGTCTATCGCGACAGACAGAATTTCACGACAGATAGCGTCTATCGCGACAGACACCGTCTATCGCGACAGACAGAAATCCGTGACAGATACCGTCTATCGCGACAGACAGCCCCTACGATAGATTGTGTCTATCGCGACAGACACCGTCTATCGCGACAGACAGAATTTCACGACAGATAGCGTCTATCGCGACAGACACCGTCTATCGCGACAGACAGAAATCCGCGACAGATACCGTCTATCGCGACAGACACCGTCTATCGCGATAGACAGCCCCTACGATAGATTGTGTCTATCGCGACAGACACCGTCTATCGCGATAGACAGGCATTTTCGGCAAAAAATTAAGGAGTGAATTTTTGGAAATTTAGGCTAAATTTTGGGCATATTTGCACTTTCATGTACTCATATACTTACGAAGGCCTTAGAAAATGCATTAAAACCCCCGAAAGGTTCTGTCTGTCTAGTAACCCCCTAAACCCTGAACGGTCGTAACTTTTGCGTACGAAATCCATTTTCTGAGCTCTAGGGCTTGTCAGAAAGCTCGTGACATATACTACACGCCCTCAACTGTTTTTTATAAGAATATCGCGTTGATTTTCAGATAGGATATTTGGAAGTTGACACACAGAGGGGTAGGAACACCAAGGGAGCTCTAGAGGAAATTTCTAGCAATACAAAAGGGGGAACAAGGGTCATTAAAAAATTGTCTGAAATAAATTGTCTGTCAATTGAAAGGTCTATTTGGAGCTAATCTTGGGATTTATGCAGGCCTATTGAGAAGCAATTGAGAGTATCAGTTAGGGTGTGGCGCACGCTTGAGAATCAACTTCTCGAGCACTAAAGAGCAAGGTTCGGCAAGAAAGGTCGGAATATTCTCAACTCCTCTTCGTCAATTCCTAGATTAGGCTAAGAACGATTAGAAGTAGGAGTAAGTCAGGACGACGATAGGCCACTATCAAGTTGAAGACTACCTAAAAACTCAAGTTCAAGCTAAAAACTTAATCTCTGTACTGTCGACAACATAAAGGAAAGAACCTAACGTGGAACGATCAACCTGAAAGTACGAAGAACATTCAAGTATTCCTGACGACGTAGTGGCAGACAAGACTTTAAACACGAGGAATAACTAAAAAGAATCAAGTGACTGGTACCAATTGATCGGCAACGAGGTCGTACTCTGGGCAAAGAATTGGGCTACTTAGATAGGCATATGAACCTTAGATCAGGACGACACCTAGTAAGAGAGAGACAAAGCCTTAGGTCTTCAGAGGCTAGTGTCAATCACACTGCAAGGTCTTGGGCTCAACAGTTGAGTCACCACTCTCATTACCCTAGCTCTGATACCAGTGAATCAGGGATGTCTCAAGGTATGGACAGACCTACGGGAAGTTCAGGTGTGCCCTACTTGTACAGGGTAGAAGGCCCTTACAAAACACAGTTGGAATACCTTAGGACCAACCGATTAGGTGCAAGCATCTATGAGGACGGCCTAGGAAGATCTGTGGTCCAGATTAAAAACCCTGACCAATCCATAGGACTAGAGCACCCAGCTTTCAAGTTTGAAAACGGTGCATACCTGGACAAGGAAGGAACCATATACGTAGTCACCAGTCATCCAGATAGGATAGATGAATTTGGAAATGTAATTTCAGAAGCGGACTTAGGTGACTTGGAACAAGGAAACATGGGAGTGGAACCTAGAACCCCTCGAGGTAAATCAGTCCTCACTAGGATTATCACGCCTGAGTGGGTCCCCCAAGACAACAAGTGCATAGATTTGCTTCTCAATTGAGAAACGGACGAAGCCTTTTGGAGGTATAAACCGGATCACCCAATTGATATAGGAACAATCATGATCTATGAGTTTAAGGATCCAGATAGCCCCGGTAGAGTGACCTACTTAGATCACACTTCGGAGAGGATCTTTGTGGTGACAAAAAATGACAGGCATGCTTACACTTGGAAGGGCGAATTCATTTTCCCCCAACCAAGATCAAATGTATCCTATGGTCACCCTGGAACTGGAACATCCCAGGCTCATGGTATGCAAAGAGACAGAAGTAAAGATAGACCAGAAGTAAGTTTTGCCAATCCAGGGGGCAGAGAAAGAACGAGAACGGAGACGAATAGGGTAGAACCCGAGATGCTTAGAGCCCACAGGAACCAAAGAAATGTAGATGGATTCCCTCTGCCGAGGCCTAGAGAGCACACAAGAACTTTGAGACCCACCCAGCTAGTTAAGTCCATGAAGAATTACTTTGACGGCACAGGAGATCCCTATGATCATGTGGCGGAGTTCAAGCAAGTATTGAGAGCTGAACAAGTTGAAGATCTGTTCACGCAGTACAATGCCTTCGGTCTAACCCTTAGGAACACAGCACTTACATGGTTTCAGCCATTGGATGAGCGCCAGTTCAGGAGCATAGACCAACTCCTAGAAGCATTTATTATTGAGTTCTCCAAGAGTGGCATAAGACACAACACCTCCTCACTGATTCACAGCTTCAAGCAAACCCCTCAAGAGACTGTGAGACTGGCAGGAAGAAGATTTAGACAATATCTTGAAAGGTGCCCTATTTCGGAGCTACCCACATCTGCTAAACAAGTAGCCTTATTCCTTGACGGATTACTGAGTACGAAATTGAGATCCTATGTGTATCTAAAAGACCCTAGGACTATAGAAGAGTGTGTACGTATGTGCATTGACATTGAAGATAACCTAGGGGAAGAACTAGAGCTTTCCAAAATCTACAAAGATTCAGATAGTGCTTCTAGTCAATCTTCCACGCAATCCACATCAATTGAGGAACTCGCAGAGAAAGTAGCTCAGAAATTAGGGGTAACTAGTAAACAAATCCCAAGGTTTGCCCCTGGGAAAAGGTGCTACACTTGTGGTGGTGACCACATGGCGAATGTCTGCCCCATTATGGCTCAGCCCCAAGTAAATCCTAGTAGCCAGTACTGCACCATAGAACGGAGATACACCAATCACACCGCACAAGATTGCTTGTACAACAAGCAGGCGGTTAGGCAACCCTACCCTCAGCCCTACCAACAAGGCAGATACCAGAACCCGTACCCTCCACAACCATATAGCAGGCCACAACAAAATTTCCAACCTCAATATCAAAACCAACAAAGGCCTCAGCCTGTGCTAGCACAACAACCCCCAACCCCAGCTAATGTGATTCCGGTAAAGTATACTGCTGCAGAAGAGAACCTGAATAGAGCTATAGTCCCTGTAACATCCTTGCTTTCTGAAAGTGACCCGAGTGACCATAGCTTTGATTCTACACATGTTGATAGCCCCCAGGCCTACTACATGCAGTCTCCTGAGCATGGTGAGTCCTATTATAGCGAAGAGACAAACGAACCAAGTTGGGAGTCAGATTACACGAACGTCATGTATGCAAACCCCAACCCTAGGCCTCAACCTAGGCAAGTAAGACCCCCATTCCCAAGAGGACCGTGCTACAGATGCCAAGGAGATCACCTCATTCGTGATTGTCCCTTGCCTCCATCTACACAAACCCAGTCAGTGACGATCCAAGGCTTCTGCCAAGATTGTGGAAAAGAGCATCTCTTACGAGATTGCCCAAAGAACCCCAGTAATATGCCAAAAATCACGCCCATCAATGTTATTGAGTTAGTGGTAGATTCCAGCGGAAGTGTTACTTCCACTGCACCCGTACAGGTAGTCACGAGAGCTCAAGCAGTGAAGCAAAACCAAGGGGTAGGCAAGGAAAAGAGCCCAGACACTAGCGATACTGAGAGCCAAAATAAAAAGAGAACCAGAGCTTGGAGAGATAGCCGTGAACGCATGAAAAGGCAATGGACAAAGAAGATGAGTGAACTTGAGGAAAGTCTACGAGAAACCAAGGCTAAAATCATAGAGATCACATCTCAACCGCACTCTCACACATTCCCACCGCTACCATCCCCATCACCCTCCATCCCTTCACCCTCTAAGACAGCCCACGTAACCCACCCACCACCCCAAACAGGATCAGTATTAGCTGATCCCACTCCCAAAGACATAGACATGATGCTTAAAGCATATCAGGCCAGAATCCAAGAAGGGCCAAATGTCACGGATCATGACAAGTGCTATCCTAGAGCTGACCTAGAGATAGAAAGAACCAAACTGTGCGCGAAAATGGTCACATTGGCTCAGACTATGTTTGAAGCCAGTCGCCTTTTCAATTACTCGGGCTCAGCCAAAACGCAATTACACTTGGATGGATTCCTAGAAAAGTTAGAGAGGATAATTGCAAGATCTGCCAAGGAAGAAAAAAATCAAGACAAAGAAAAAGCAAGCAAAAACATGAATCATTCCCAATCGGAAGTTTATGTGGCCAATTCCACTAAACCAGACAGTTTCCCCTCCTTAGAAAGAATAGAGAGGCTAATTGTACAGTCAGAAAAGGAACCTACCCCTCAAAGACAGGAAAGGGCAAGAGAACGGATAAGCCAGCCTCTTCAGGAAGCCCATGTGCCTCCTCAAGAAGCTTATCTTCCCCCCCAAAAGGCAGATGAGCCTCCCTCGAAAGCTCACGTACCTCCACAGGATGCCTACATTCCTTCTCAGGGAATGTGTGAGCCTATTCGGAAAAGTAATAGAATAAGTAATCCTCCCCAAGAAGCTTGTGCTCCAGCCATTTGCGAGAACGAGGAGAAAGTCAACAATAGAATAAGCCCTCCTTCCCAGGTTGCTTATGCGCCCAATTCTACGGAGCCAGACACTTCTTCTTCTATGAATCGGTTTGCACCAGACTTCCTACGAGAGATTCAAGAAGACAAATGGGATAACGAAAGCGAGGTCGCCCCTCCTTTTGAACTTGTGGACGATGCACACGACCAATTCCCACAAGACATCCCATCTATTTACGGGGAGCATGAGAGTGTTCAGTCTCACGAGAGATTAGACTTTGAGTCTAATTCCATACAAGAGCTACCCCACTTCACAGGCCCATGGGAAGCAAAGTCCACATGTATGAGAGCACCCACAGTCATGGTAAGGAACGACGACTCAGTCATACCTAGGAACACAGAGGTAGTGAAGAACACTAACGTGCAGTGTAATCTCAAGTTAGAAGAGCTACTCAAGGGTAGACCTGAATTATGGAAACATGTAGCCAAACAAGTACCAGAGATAGCAAAACCTCGTTCCCAGGTAGGATCCCATAGGACAGTGCCAGAAATTCCCTTGGATAAGATAGGAGATATGTGTGAAGGTGAAGAAGGGAACACCTATCTTCCCATCACCTACGAGGAATACACCACCAAGGCAATTTTGGACTCAGGTGCAGGAGTTGCAATTGCCACCACCTCCTTATGGAAACGTTGGGGCAAGCCGGCTCTCAGGCCAACGAGAATGAAATTGCAGATGGCCGATGGTCACATAGAGAGACCCTTAGGATTGCTAGAAGGGGTAACTCTCACCACTTGTGGTGTTGAGTTTGAGCATAGCTTTGCTATATGTGACTTCAGCAAAAATCATGCTTATGAGATGATTTTAGGAAGACCATTTATGCGACAGTTGCAAGTGGTACAGGATTGGGGAACCAATTCGTTGTATCTTCAACACTTGGGTGTTACAACAAAAGTCAATCTCAAGGATTTTTCTCACAGAGATGTCCCTCCTATCCAATGGAATCCCATCCATAGAGCCAAAGATGACACAGAATCGGTGCATTCCATAGGGTCTGGATCCTCATGGATGCGTGAAGACACCCACTTATGGATGTGCAAGGTAGCAGGAGAAGAAGAGAAGAGAGAGAAAGCCAGAGAGGTAGGTGCGAAAGAAACCTATAGATCAATCCAAGACCCAGCCTATGCACCTGTAGTTTTTCCAGACGAAGAATTTGAACCTCACGGTTGGGCAGAAATCTTAGCAACAATGGACGTAGCCATCAACGAAGAACAATGGACACCTCACTGTGATGAGGATGGCTATGATATTTCAGTCTTCTCCATAGAGCCAATCATGGGAGAGGCAGTTCTAGAAGAATGCGAACCTAGCCCTGATGCATTTGAGGATGCAAGTGACTCCGATCTAGAGTCAATCATTATGGACCCACCATTTGCATCAGATGAAGAATACTTCCATGAGGTAGAATTTCAAACCCAGAGGCATGGAGAGCTGACAAATGACATAAGATTAGCAACACATGTGAGCCCGAAGGAAGAAGGGAAGAAACGAAAGAAGAGAGAAGCCTCACCAGAAGAGGAAGAATCTTTGTTTGAGGTCCCCGAAAATTTTAAGAAGTATGAGATAGATGACAGGAGAGTCATGATAAGAATGCCTAAACGGGAGGCACAATCAGGAGAGGCCTATGATAACAAAGAAACCACCAAGAAAATAGTAGTGGCTATAGAAGAAGGAGAGGAGAGATGCACGTATATAGGCCATGACCTGACAGAAGAAGAAGAGCACGAATTGATTGCCTTGCTAAGAGAATACAGAGATGTATTCGCTTGGAGTTACAAGGATTTGAAAGGGGTTGACCCGGACATATGCTCGCACACCATCCCCATGACTTCAGACGCCAAACCCTCTAAGCAAAAGCCTTATACATATAACGATAATTACGCTGCTAAGATCAAAGAAGAGATAGATAGACTGGTTGAAGCTGGATTTATCTACGAAATTGAGCACACTGAATGGGTATCCCCCATCGTAGTGGTGCCCAAGAAGAATGGCAAGCTGCGTGTGTGCATTAACTTGAAAAAGGTTAATGCCGCCACGATTCGAGATAACTATCCGCTTCCCATCACAGAACATCTCTTAGAAAGAGTGGCAGGCAAGGAAGTGTACAGCTTCCTTGATGGATTTTCTGGCTACAATCAAGTAGCCATAGCTCCAGAGGATCAGCATAAGACAGCCTTTGCCACAGAATGGGGCATTTTTGCTTTTAGAGTAATGCCATTTGGGCTTACCAATGCACCAGCTACCTTCTAGAGGCTGATGTGCCATGTGTTTAAGGAGTTCCTGAGGAAGAGTTTAGAAGTCTATGTTGATGATCTTTGTGCTCATTCCAACATTAGACAAACCCATATCCCTGAACTCAGACAAATCTTTGACAAATGTAGAGAATATCAAGTCTGCCTGAACCCAGAAAAGTGCGTTTTTATGGTCAGGCAAGGCAAGATTCTAGGACACATAGTGTCAAAGAATGGCATATCTACAGACGAAGAAAAAGTGAGAGCCATAGCAGAGCTACCGAGGCCAAAGAATGTCAAGGAAGTACAAGCCTTCATGGGGCATTGTGGGTATTACCGACGTTTCATCCACATGTATGCTGTCATCGCAAAGCCCATGTACGGACTCTTGACTAACTTTGAGTGGACTGATGAATGTGAGAATTCCTTCCAGGAGCTTAAACGAAGATTGTGTTCAGCACCAATCTTGACCACACCAGATTGGAATAAGCCATTCCATGTTCATGTTGATGCATCCAATTATGCTATTGGATGTGTGCTCGCACAACCTACTGGTGAAGGTAATATGGATCTTCCAATTGCCTATGCCAGTAGACAATTGAATGCGGCTGAACGGAATTACACCACCACAGAGCGAGAAGGATTAGGCATGGTGTATGCAGTTAAGAAATTTAGACACTATTTGCTTGCAAATAAGTTTAAATTTTTTACTGATCATCAAGCATTGTTATATCTTGTAAACAAGCCATGCAATACAGGAAGATTAGTGAGATGGTTTCTCTTGCTAATGGAATACGATTTTGAGGTAGTGGTAAGGAAAGGTAGGACTCATTTGAGAGCCGATCATCTCTCTAGGCTCACATCGGGAGAAGCCCCACAAGGAGTGTCAGATGACCTTCCTGATGCTTACTTGTTTAATTTGGAAGTTATACCGCAGTGGGCTAAGCCATTGGCACCAGTATTGACCTACGGGCCTAATCATCAAGTCGTAAACACACGGAATAGAGAGGTTGTAAAAGCCCAGAAGTACCACATCATGGCAGGAAGCATGTACAAGCACACAGATCAAGGGATCTTGGCTTGTTGCGTAGAAGAGGATGAGTACGCTAAATGGTTGCAATTAGCACATGTAGGTGCACTAGAGCAACACCATTCAAAGCAACAAACGTTACAGACTCTAAGGAGACTCGGAGTGCATTGGCCAACTATGGAAGCTGATGTCCAAAAGTTGTGCAAGGAATGTCCAATCTGTTGCACTAAACCACCAGTGGAACATGCCACTCTTTATCAAGTATCCGTTGTGCCAGATTGGAGCGAACCACTAGTATCATTCCTGAGGACAAACACATTCCCTCCTGACATGACTCTGGCTAGGAAAAGGAGTTTAGAACAAGAAGCCTTGGATTACTCACTCATTGGTGATAATCTATACAAACGCGGTAAGGATGGTTACCTGAGACTGTGTGTCCATGAGAGTGAATATCTTAAGATCTTGGAAACTGCTCACCAAGGTGTAGCAGGAGGACACTTTGGACCAGATCGGGTGATCAAGGCAATACTATTTGCGGGGTTCTGGTGGCCTACCCTTCACATGGATGCACATACCTATGTGAAACGGTGTGATGTCTGCCAGAGGACTCAGTATCCTATACGCAAAGATGAGATGCCACTGAAACCTATGATGGGTGGACGTGCATTCTCTAAGTGGGGAATAGACTTCGTAGGTCCTATTAATCCCCCAGCTAAGGGTTCTCATGCGGAATACATCATTGTGGCAACAGATTATCTCACCAAGTGGGTAGAGGTAAAAGCTACAACCAAGAACGATGCTCAAACAACTGCCAAATTCTTGTTTGAGAATGTATTCACAAGATACGGGCTACCTATAGAGCTTGTAAGCGATAGAGGCACTCATTTCTTGAACGAAGTGATTGAAAACCTACTCCAAGAATTCTTGGTAATACACAAGAAGTCTGCCCCTTATCACCCTCAAGCTAATGGACAAGCTGAGAGCACTAATAAGATTTTATGCAATGTACTGACAAAATTAGTGAACACTAAACGCTCTGACTGGGACAAACAGCTACACCATGCTGTTTGGGCATACCGAGTTGCCTACAAAACGGTACTCCAAGCCACCCCCTTTCAGATGGTATTCGGTCAAAACGCTGTGTTACCCTTGGACTTCTTGATCCCTACATTGAAAGTAGCACAAGAGCACGAATGGACAGGTCATGAGCTCTCCTCTAGGATCTTTGACCTTGAACGATTAGGGGAAACAAGACTGAGAGCCGCTGCAGGAATATATGCAGCCAAGAAGAGACAGAAGGCATATTTTGATGCCCACGTGAAGGATAAAGGCTTGAGGGCAGGAGATCTAGTCTTAGTCTATACACTAAAACAACACGCAAGGAAGCTAGAAAAGAGAGGCTACGGACCTATGATCATCAATAGGATCTCCACGAGCGGAGCAGTACAATTGGCCACATTAGAGGGCGATGTTCTCCCAAATTATATTAGCGGTTGCAGAGTCAAGTTGTATCAGGAACCCCTCACGGAGGAAATGCTCAGTCGACTCAACACTGCTAAGAAACGCAAAGAGGAAGAAAAGAGAATTAGAGAAGAGGCTCAAGCAGAAGCTTTAGAACGCATCAGAAGGATGAAGTTACGAAGACAAGGCCGAGATCAAACTAGAACAGTTGACCATGCAGATCAAGGATATCCCATGGCCATGTGTGAAGTTGCAGGAACAAGCTCGAATAGAATAATTGATAGACGTCCTTTCATAACCATAGATATAGGACAAGGAAAGAGTGCAAGGACCGTAAGAGCCTTGATTGACTCAGGTGCTGCCACTAGCGCTGTTAAGTTGTCTTACTGTCAAGAGTTACAGTTAACTGTCCATCCTGTGGAAGCATATCTCATAGGGTTGGGAGGCGTGGAAACCCCTTGCATGGGCGAGGTGGAACTTCCCCTCTACATTCACGATGAGGCAATGACCGTTAAAGTACTAGTGTGTCAAGATGAGGATCTCACTGAACCTCTCGTCTTGGGTCAGGATTGGATCTATGACCAAGCAGTTAATCTAAACCTAAGAAGTGGACTTCTCCAGGTTTGGGTCAATCATAGTCGAGTTACAGTAGAATTAGACAATGGAGCACTCAAGGAATTAGGAAAGGCACAGACTCCTGGTCCTTCCAGGGGTACACATGAAGATGACCATGCTGTTCTTGTTCAAAACCCTGTGTTGCAGAGGAATGATAATTGCAAAAAAGGAGTCAAGGATGCAACGAAACTCCCTTCTTTTCCAAAGGTCAGAAGGAGGCAGCAACCAAAGGCGGATCACAGGCAGAAGAAGCAGAGTACTACCTATGTCCGAGATCAAAAGTACCTGCGCAGCAGAATGCCCCAGAAACTCAACCAGGTGTGGGTGCGGAAAGGCGAACGACCAGCTGCACCACCGTCAACTACACGGACAAGGCCTCTTATTAGTAACCAACAACACAACGCTAATAAGAAGTCTTTCAGAAATTCTTCCGCTAAAGTAAAATCTATTTGGGTGCCCAAGAAGTCGATGAAGGCAGGCCCACAATCAAGACAAATTTGGGTGCCTAAGGCTTGCTTGAGGGCACAAGTTGTTATGCCAAGGCCACGACCTATTCAGCATAACCCGACTACGAGTACAACCAGTATTCCCTCGTTCTCAACACTTAGGAACACACCAAGACCCAAGAGCATGCATGTAATCACTTATAAGTGGGTCCCTAAAAGGCCCCATGCCCAAACCACGGCACCGAGACAGCTCTCTAGAGTCTCTACGAAACCGAAAGCAACGCCCATCCTCTGCATTTGGCAGTCTAAGACCTGTAATAAAACCCCCAACCCCAATTTGTAAATTCACCCCACTTACTAACGGCATTAGTCTCCTAGGAATACACAGGCATTAACTACACCCACTGTCTTCGTGCACTTACTAACCACTAACTCACCATCTACCTAATGATTAATGTTGTAACGGGGACGAAAACGGATTTATTCTATCCATTACGATGTTAACACATGATTCTATATTCTCACAGAATCAGAAGGCAAGAAGAAAAATGGCAGATGCGACAGGTTCGGGCTCACAAGTAGGGATACTTACTGCAGAAATTGATGTGGATAGCCTACCTGTGGACGTGCCCCCGACTGAACGACCAGTGGAGATGCAACACCTTCAGCAACTCCCGGTGCCAGATCCACCTACGGGAATCACGGAAAGAGTCCATGCCAATTCTCATTGGTTCAATGGCATGCCCGGTCCATTAGGAGAGGCCAAGTATATCTGGGAGTCTAAATGCGAGTATGACAGATCATGGGTGCGATTCCAATTTTTCTCCAAGGAGTTCGAGACTTTACAGAACACCGAAGATCTCTAGACCATATGGCAACGAGCAGGGTTGGCGGAATATTTTGAAGCCCCACTACCTAAACCCGACCTCCTCCGATGTTACTATCTGGTTTCCACATTACAAGCTCATGAAGATAAGGACCAACCCGGATCATTTGTTCTCCCCTCATTGCTGGGCAACAACGAGTTGAAGAGGTTTGAACTTACTGTGGAGCTGGTGAGTGATGCTTTAAATATGCATGGCACGCATGTACCCTTAGAAAAGGATGCTCTCGTTCCCACCAACATGAAGGACAGGAAACTAGTGAAGCTGAAAGACATGGCAGCACTCACCCCAAATGTGTCCATCCCTCTCCGAATGTGCATGCAACATTTCGCCTTCCCCGGTCAAGACCGATTCACGCAACCACACAAGAAGATCTGGTTTGCTCTCTACTTGGCGGAAGCAGGTGCGTTACCTATTAAGCTACCAGTGTGGATTATAGATCAGTTGTATGAAGCAAACAAACGGGCTTCTAGAAAATTAGTGGTGAACGGATGCTGTGCACTCACACGCATCATTTACCGATGCTTGGCATATGATGTCCCCATTGAGTGTGCCTTAACTTGGGCACAATTACAAATGTTTAAAAGGCTCAAGACGTCCACACATCAGTCCAAGCGCATGAGGGGCGCGATCCCTTGTGTCCAGACAAGGGAAGTCCTGACTACTCCTGAGGCATCACCACTAAGAGAGGGCACTGTACCTCCCTTTACCATTAGGATACCCAGGTCGGAATCTGACACTACGACACAACCTACCCCATCGGCTCCTCCTGTCACACCTGAATTCGAATTTGCTGCCACTGGAGAGGCTGAAGGACTGGACCCCCAGGATTTCGAAGCATTCCTACAAAGCACACAATTCTCTGATGTGGAGTTTTATTCAGAGGCCGAGGAGCAGGGCACATCCTCACGAAGAAGAAGAAAGTCTACAGACGGTAGACATGTCCATTGGAGTGACGCTCAGCAAAGTCAACAACATGGACACCCGGAAGAAGAAGAAGCGTATGAAGAAGAGACCACTGAAGCCCCAGCATATACAGCAGAACTCCGAAGGCTGTATCAGATTATGGAACAAGTGCGATCGCAGCAGTTACTCACTGAACAGAGCAGCAGAGTACTTATGACTCAGTTGTTGGAAGAAGCGGGAGTTGACTCAGAGTACAGGGAAGGTCTCTTATTGATGGCAGAAACATATGGAGTTGTAGAAGCTGTGCACACTGCCATTCAGAGGCCTTCAGTTCAATACGACCCACGAAGGTTCCAGACACGACCTCGCTCAGGTAAAAATATCCAAATTCCCGTTACAGTTGCAGAAGAACCAACTACTACACCAACCTCCCAAACAGCTAGTCAACAGCACCCCGTCACCCATGAGGAGTCCACCGAACCACTACCACCTACTCCCCCAGCATCACCTCCTAGAACAGAGACAGTGGAAACCCCATCGACCACTCAACCCACTGACCCACCCTTCATCTTCCGTACTCCCATCTCCAGTGCCACCCTATTCTCTACCACTGATAATCCAATCTTCGAAGCAAACCCCAACACTACACAATCCGCCGAACCCCTCCTAGAGCCTGCCCTAGGGCAACCATCCCCAACGCCCTCAGCCACGGGTCATCCTGACCCTAGATCCACATTCATGGGCTTCCCTGCTACCACGCAACCCTTTCAGCCCTCCTCAAATTTACAACCTCAACCCCCGACATCCCTCTCTCCATTCCTACAATCCCTCCATGACCTCTTTGCTAGGGCTTTTCAACCAGGCTCTCAACCATTCCCTGTCTCTTCAGCTCCCCACCCCACGTCACATCTATTCACCACTTCCACACACACACCACCGACCATACCAATGTATATGGCAGGCCCCACACTAACACCCACTCCTGAAGGTATGGACATTTCACCACCCACGGCACCTCCACCCACGGTTTCACCTCCTCCCATTCCCCCTCCACCAATTTCACCCACACACACAACTTTCGTAGACACATCATTCACTGTCTCCCTTCCCCAATTCCCTTCCCATGCATCTTCCACGGTAAACACCCCCCACTCATCTATAGGTAGTGCATTGGACACCATGTTGGCTTGTATATCAAATTTAAGAACAGATTACATTCAGCTCCAGCAACAAAACGCACGCCTGCAAGAGCACTCAGCGACACTACAGCACCGCCTTGCGGCACTAGAAGAGGAGAACGCTCGCCTCCACACACAGTTCCAAACCCTCCAAGACGCCCATAATATATTGGAGGTACAGCTACAGAACGTAGATCAGGAAGCAGTCCAGGTGGTAGAAGGTCACCTACGGACACAGCTGGAACGCAACTCAAAACTTCAGCGAAATATGGCGCTACTTAAACGCCATCTTGCGGCTGCTCAGGAAGAGAACAGACGTCTGCAAATACAAAATCAAGAGAACCTGGAGGCAGCTATTGAGAGCACACCGGGGGCACCCATCAGCCCATCCAAGTTTCAAGCAGTGACCCCCGATAATATAAAGATTATATTGGAAGATTATGCCATGCTGCTCGAAGCACATGATAAGCTATCGGAGGAGCTAGGACAACTGAAGCAGGAACACCAACAAGGACCAACAGCTGCCCCTCCAACCACCCCCTCTGCGGCTTCGCTTCTCAACGCAGAGGCCATAAAAGATCTCCAGGAACAGGTAACTGAATTGCAAACACGCCTACTACAATATGAGAGGCCATCTTCCCCTCCGGAGGCTCCCACGGACGAAGAAGTTGTGCAAATTCCTGTGGAACAAACGTTTGATGAAGAATATGATCCGCAACCATTCCCAGGAGGCCAACAAACAGAAGAAGCGCAGGACACGTTCGAGGCACCACGGCCGCCATGGTTACGACAAGTGGAGGAAATAGGGACCTCGCATGAAGAGCGTACCGTAGTGCAAAATCAGGCCATGAGGGTCATAGAGGAGACTGTGTTACAATCAGCTTACTTCAAGAACTTTTCATCGAGACGCCTGATTCTCTCATCGGAACTCCAGTACAGGCCATATTATATTATCTTGGCTGATTATAATGCAGAAATACAAAGAGTCACGGGTCAGATTCCTACTTTTGCGACCCAATTTCAACCCGAAGACCTTCCTCCAGAGGTGCGAAAAGGCAAGATTCGTCAACCAACATGGCGGCAGAAACTTTTAGAGACCTATCCAGAAATGCTACGCACATGGAACAACGCGCCGTTGCACCTCCTGTACAACCCATGCTACGGTCCAGTCCCCCGCCGCAGGTCGTGGAAGACATTTAATATCAAGGTACAGAACAATGCGCAATGCAAGGAATGGCTGAACTACCCGTACATCGCGCCACCACAAGGACCACCATCGGTAGCATATATGATGGGGACCATTCGCCACTGGATGTCGCGCTTGAAGCCCATGCAAGATGTGGCAGCGCAAATGATGCTTAAAATCTTAGATATGATGCAAGTAGTGCTGAAGACCTTTAGAAATGCAGCCGCACCACAGGTACGTCTTCCGGGGTTTAGCAATGGAAATTACGACTTGGTGTATGACATGAGCACCACCCCCAGTATCCGTGTGGCTTACGCTTGGCATGCACGCATCAAATACCTCCCCGCCTGCTACAAACAGACCTTCGAAGAAATGTTCAGATCAGGTTTCTGGGAGTACCACTCGGAGATTTTCGCACCAAAGCCGACACATCTGCTTCAACTGTTTGCTTGTGAACAAGCAATGTATTCAGAGTACTACACCACCCCGCAACCAGAGACCCCCGGTGCAATAAATTGGGAGGCATTGGAAGCCGATCTAGCAAGAGGCTTAAGGATAGGAGAACATGAACTGGCCACCAATGTCATCCAATATTACATCGACCACCCGCGCGAACAAAGGTCTGTCAGGGGCGACAGACGCTAGGAAGGGGGGAGTGTTGGCACACAAAGCAACAGAGGAATCATGCACAATACGGCAACAAGGCCAGATCATTTTTCCCCATGGGTTATGTACAACTCAAGTGATTTTAATCACTACACAAACATTGTAAATCCCGTTTTTGGTAGAATAGACTCCATTTTGTGCAAGCCGAGGAGTCCTCGAGCTTGAGGAGTATTAGAAGTATCACCGTACCAAATTTCATAATTTTTAGACTTTGTTTGAGCCCTCAAATAAGCCCTGGAACCTAATTTTTAACTAGGCCGGACACTAGGTCTGGACAGGGCCAAAGCTAGTCAAAAACTATAAAAAGAGCTAGAGAGCTCATTTTGGAGGTTAGATTGTAATTGAAACGAACTTGTAAGAGCTTTTGAAAGTAATCTAAAGAACTCCATTGATTCTCTCTCTTTGTCTTGCCGTGTGTGCGCGTGTGTGTGTATGTGTGTGCATGCTTGTGTGCTACTCACTCAAGCACTTGTGCCGCCACTTGCTCGAGGTCTTCATACCATCCTCACGTCTTCCCGGATTGACATTAAAGGAGGTGCTACTCATCACTGAGCTACACCATTGTTGCCGCTTAGTTACGGTCGGCAGCTCGTCTTTCCGCACCCACATTTGTTTCATCGGCTGAGTTGTTCTGTGTCGTGCATTCTTTTGGTCTCTCGCCTGGAGAGTCTTCAGTGATTGATCTGCCCTTAGTTGCTGCCTCCTTCTGGCCTTTGGAAAAGAAGGGAGTTCCATTGCGGTTCTGACTCCTTTTTCGAGATCTTCATTCTTCTGCATCACATAGCCTTGGACAAGAACAGCATGGTCAACTTCATGTGTACCCCTGGAGGGACCAGGAGTCCGTGTCTTTTCTAGTTCCTTGAGTGCTCCATTATTTAACTCAATTGTAATTCTAGTCTGATTCACCCATACCTGAAGAAGTCCACTTCTTAGGTTTAAGTTGACTGCTTGGTCATAGATCCAGTCTTGACCCAAATCTTGGCTTGTTGTGTGGAAGAAGATGAGTACGCTAAATGGTTGCAATTAGCACATGTAGGTGCGTTAGAGCAACACTACTCAAAGCAACGAACCTTACAAACACTAAGGAGATTCAGAGTGCATTGGCCAACTATGGAAGCGGATGTCCAAAAGTTGTGCAAGGAATGCCCAATCTGCTGCACTAAACCACCTGTGGAACACGCCACTCTTTATCAAGTGTCCATAGTGCCAGATTGGAGTGAACCACTAGTATCCTTCCTAAGGACGAAAACACTCCCTTCAGACATGACTCTGGCTAGGAAAAGGAGTTTAGAACAAGAAGCCCTGGATTACTCACTCATTGGTGATAATCTATATAAGCGTGGTAAAGATGGTTACCTAAGGCTATGTGTCCATGAAAGTGAATATCTTAAGATCTTGGAAACTGCTCACCAAGGTGTAGCAGGAGGACACTTTGGACCAGATCGGGTGATCAAGGCAATACTATTTGCGGGCTTCTGGTGGCCTACCCTTCACATGGACGCACATACCTATGTGAAACGTTGTGATGTCTGTCAGAGAACCCAGTATCCTATACGTAAAGATGAGATGCCACTGAAACCTATGATGGGTGGACGTGCATTCTCTAAGTGGGGAATAGACTTCGTAGGTCCTATTAATCCCCCAGCTAAGGGTTCCCATGCAGAATATATCATTGTTGCAACATACTATCTAACTAAGTGGGTAGAGGTAAAAGCCACAACAAAGAACGATGCACAAACAACTGCTAAGTTCCTGTTTGAAAATGTATTCACTAGATACGGGCTACCTATAGAGCTAGTTAGTGATAGAGGTACTCATTTCTTAAATGAGGTTATTGAAAATCTACTCCAAGAATTCTTGGTAATACATAAGAAGTCTGCCCCCTATCACCCTCAAGCTAATGGCCAGGCTGAGAGCACCAACAAGATCTTATGCAATGTATTGACGAAATTAG
This sequence comes from Ceratopteris richardii, assembly GCA_020310875.1. NCBI lineage: Eukaryota > Viridiplantae > Streptophyta > Polypodiopsida > Polypodiales > Pteridaceae > Ceratopteris > Ceratopteris richardii. The sequence continues at coordinate 129,823,822 of CM035426.1, read as the reverse complement.
TGAACAATAAATGCTCTGATTGGGACAAACAGCTACACCATGCTGTTTGGGCATACCGAGTTGCCTACAAAACGATACTCCAAGCCACTCCCTTTCAAATGGTGTTTGGTCAAAATGTTGTGCTACCTTTAGACTTTTTGATACCTACATTGAAAGTGGCACAAGAGCATGAATGGACGGGTCATGAACTCTCCTCTAGACTTTTTGACCTTGAACGATTAGGAGAAACAAGACTGAGAGCAGCTGCAGGGATATATGCAGCAAAGAAGAGACAGAAGGCATACTTTGATGCCCATGTGAAGGATAAGGGCTTGAAAGCAGGAGATCTAGTTTTAATCTACACATTGAAACAACATGCAAGGAAGCTAGAAAAGAGAGGCTACGGACCTATGATCATCAACAGGATTTCCACGAGTGCAGCAGTACAACTAGCCACCTTAGAGGGTGATGTTCTCCCAAACTACATTAGCGGATGCAGAGTCAAGTTGTATCAGGAACCTCTCACAGAGGAAATGCTAAGTCGACTCAATACTGCCAAGAAACGCTAGGAAGAAGAAAAACGAATTCGAGAGGAAGCTCAAGCAGAAGCTTTAGAACGCATCAGAAGGATGAAGCTGCGAAGGCAAGGTAGAGATTAGCCTAGAACAAACGACTATGCAGATCAAGGATATCATATGGTAATGTGTGAAGTCGTAGGAACAAGCTCACATAGGATAACTGATCGACGTCCTTTCATAACCTTAGATATAGGACAAGGAAAGAGAGCAAGGACTGTAAAAGCCTTGATTGACTTAGGTGCAGCCACTAGTGCGGTTAAATTGTCTTACTGTCAAGAGTTGCAATTAACTGTCAATCCTGTGGAAGCATATCTCATAGGATTGGGAGGTGTGGAAACCCCTTGCATGGGCGAGGTGGAGCTTCCCCTCTATATTCATGATGAGGCAATGACAGTTAAAGTACTAGTGTGTCAAGATGAGGATCTCACGGAACCCCTTGATCTGTGTGCTTGTACATGCTTCCTGCCATGATGTGGTACTTTTGGGCTTTCACAATCTCTCTATTCTGTGTGTTTACTACAGGATGGTTAGGCCCGTATGTCAATACTGGTACCAATGGCTTAGCCCACTGCGGTACAACTTCCAAATTAAACAAGTAAGCATCAGGAAGGTCATCTGATACTCCTTGTGGGGCTTCTCCCGATGTGAGCCTAGAGAGATGATCTGCTCTCGGGTGAGTTCTCCCTTTCCTTACCACAACCTCGAAATCATATTCCATTAGTAAGAGAAACCATCTTACTAATCTTCCTGTATTGCATGGCTTGTTTATGAGGTATAGCAATGCCTGATGGTCAGTAAAAAATTTAAACTTATTTGTAAGCAAATAATGTCTAAACTTTTTAACTGCATATATCATGCCTAAGCCTTCTCTCTCAGTAGTGGTATAATTTCGTTCAGTTGCATTCAATTGTCTACTGGCATAGGCAATTGGAAGATCCATATTACCTTCACCCGTAGGTTGTGCGAGTACACATCCAATAGCATAATTGGATGCATCCACGTGAACATGGAATGGCTTGTTCCAATCTGGTGTGGTCAAGATTGGTGCTGAACATAATCTTCGTTTAAGCTCCTGGAAGGAGTTCTCACATTCATCAGTCCACTCAAAGTTAGTCAGAAGTCCGTACATGGGCTTAGCAATGACAACATACATGTGAATGAACCGGCGGTAGTAACCACAATGTTCCATGAAAGCTTGTACTTCCTTGACATTCCTTGGCCTAGGTAGCTCCGCTATGGCTCTCACTTTTTCTTCGTCAGTAGATATGCCATTCTTTGACACTATGTGCCCTAAAATCTTGCCTTGCCTGACCATGAAAACACATTTTTCTGGGTTCAGGCAGACTTGATATTCTCTACATTTGTCAAAAATTTGCCTGAGTTCAGGGATATGGGTTTGTCTAATGTTGGAGTGAGCACAAAGGTCATCAACATAGACCTCTAAATTTTTCCTCAGGAACTCCTTAAATACATGGCACATTAATCTCTGGAAGGTTGCTGGTGCATTGGTAAGCCCAAATGGCATTACTCTAAAGGCAAAAATGCCCCACTCTGTGGCAAAAGCTGTCTTATGCTGATCTTCTGGAGCTATGGCTACTTGATTGTAGCCCGAAAATCCATCGAGGAAGCTGTACACTTCCTTGCCTGCTACTCTTTCTAAGAGATGCTCTGTGATAGGAAGCGGATAGTTATCCCGAATTGTGGCTGCATTAACCTTTTTCAAGTTAATGCATACACGCAGCTTGCCATTCTTCTTGGGCACCACAACGATGGGGGATACCCATTCAGTGTGCTCAATTTCATAGATAAATCCAGTTTCGACCAGTCTATCTATCTCCTCTTTGATTTTGGCAGCGTAATTATCGTTATATGTATAGGGCTTTTGCTTAGAGGGTTTAGCATCTGAGGTCATGGGGATAGTGTGTGAGCATATATCAGGGTCAACACCTTTCAAATCCTTGTAACTCCAAGCGAATACATCTCTGTATTCTCTTAGCAATGCAATTAACGCATGCTCTTCTTCCTCTGTTAGGTCATGGCCTATGTACGTGCATCTCTCCTCTCCTTCTTCTAGGGCCACTACTATTTTCTTGGTGGTTTCTTTGTTATCATAGGCCTCTCCCGATTGCGCTTCTCGTTTAGGCATTCTTATCATGACTCTCCTGTCGTCTATCTCATACTTCTTAAAATTTTCCGGGACCTCAAACAAAGATTCTTCCTCTTCTGGTGAGACTCCTCTCTTCTTTCGTTTCTTTCCTTCTTCCTTCGGGGTCACATGTGTGGCTAATCTTACATCATTTGTAAGCTCTCCATGCCTCTGGGGTTGAAATTCTACTTCATGGAAGTATTCTTCATCTGATGCAAAAGGTGGGTCCATAATGATTGACTCTAGATCGGAGTCACTTGCATCCTCAAATGCATCAGGGCTAGGTTCGCACTCTTCTAGAACTGCCTCTCCCATGATTGGCTCTATGGAGAAGACTGAAATGTCATAGCCATCTTCATCACAGTGAGGTGTCCATTGTTCCTCATTGATGGCTACATCCATTGTTGCTAGGATTTCTGCCCAGTCGTGAGGTTCAAATTCTTCGTCTGGAAAAACTACAGGTGCATAGGCTGGGTCTTGGATTGATCTATGGGTTTCTTTTGCACCTACCTCTCTGGCTTTTTCTCTCTTCTCTTCGTCTACTGCTACTTTGCACAGCCATAAGTGGGTGTCTTCATGCATCCAAGAGGATCCTGACCCTATGGAATGCACCGATTCCGTATCATCTTTGGCTCTATGGATGGGGTTCCATTGGATAGGAGGGACATGTCTATGGGAGTAATCCTTGAGATTGACTTTGGTTGTAACACCCAAGTGCTGCAGATATAAGGAGTTGGTTCCCCAATCCTGTACCACTTGCAACTGTCGCATAAATGGTCTTCCCAAAATCATCTCATAGGCATGATTTTTGCTGAAGTCACATATGGCAAATGTATGCTCAAACTCGACACCACAGGTGGTGAGAGTTATTCCTTCTAGCAATCCTAAGGGTCTCTCAATATGACCATCGGCCATTTGTAGTTTCATTCTCGTTGGCCTGAGTGCTGGCTTGCCCCAACGCTTCCATAGGGAAGTGGTGGCAATTGCAACTCCTGCGCCTGAGTCCAAAATTGCCTTGGTGGTGTACTCCTAGTAGGTAATGGGAAGATAGGTGTTCCCTTCTTCACCTTCACACATATCTCCTATCTTATCCAAGGGTATTTCTGGCACTGTCCTTTGGGATCCTACCTGGGAATGAGGTTTTGCTATCTCTGGTACTTGTTTGGCGACATGTTTCCATAATTCAGGTCTAACCTTGAGTAGCTCTTCTAACTTGAGATTACACTGCACTTTGGTGTTCTTCACTACCTCTGTGTTCCTAGGTATGACTGAATCTTCGTTTCTTACCATGACTGTAGGTGCTCTCATACAGGTGGACCTTGCTTCCCATGGGCCTGTGAAATGGGGTAGTTCTTGTAAAGAATGAGACTCGAAGTCTAATCTTTCTTGAGATTGGGTACTTTCCTGCTCTCCATAAATGGATGGGATGTCTTGTGGGAATTGGTCATGTGCTTCATCCACAAGTTCAATGGGAGGAGAGACTTCACTTTCCTTAGCCCATTTGTCTCCTTGAATCTCGCGTAGGAATTCTGGTGTGAACCGATTCATAGAAGATGATGTGTCTGGCTCCGTAGAGTTAGGCACATAGGCTTCAGGCACATAGGCTTCTTGAGCAGGAATGCTTACTCTTTCACTTGCCTTATCCTTGTGTTGAGAGGCTGGTTCCTTTTCTGATTGTGCAGTCAGCTTCTCTATTCTTTCTAGGGAGGGGGGGTTGTCTGGTTCAGTGGAATTGGCCACATAAACTTTTGATGGAGGATGGGTCATGTTTTTGCTTACGTTTTCCCTTTCTTGATTTTTTTCTTCCTTGGTAGATCTTGCAATTATGCCCTCTAACTTCTCTAGAAGTCCATCCAAGTGTAATTGCGTCTTGGCTGAGCCCAAGTAATTGAAAAGGCGACTGGCTTCAAACATAGTCTGAGCCAATGCGACCATTTTCGCACAAAGCTTGGTTCTTTCTATCTCTAGGTCAGCTCTAGGGTAACACTTGTCATGATCCGTGACATTTGGCCCTTCTTGGATTCTGGCCTGATATGCTTTAAGCATCATGTCTATATCTTCAGGAGTGGGATCAGCTAATACTGATCCTACTCTAGGGGGTGGTGGAATCATATGAGGTGGGTTGGAAGGTGGCGGGTCGGATGGCGATGGGAATGGTGGTGGTGGGATAGTGTGAGAGGGAGTTTGAGATATGAGTTCAGTTATCCTAGCTTTGGTTTCTCTTATGCTTTCCTCAAGTTCACTCATCTTTTTAGCCCATTGTCTTTTCATTCTTTCCAGACTATCTTTCCATGCTCTAGTCCTTTTCTTTGTCACACTCTCGGGTTCACTAGCCTCTGGGTTCTTATCCTGGTCTACCCCTTGGTTCTGCTGCAATGCTTGAGCTCTAGTCCCGACCTGTACTGGTGGAGTGGACGTCACGCTTCCTGTGGAGTCTACCACCAACCCAATAATGTTAATAGGAGTGATTTTTGGCATATTATTAGGATTCTTAGGGCAATCTCGTAAGAGATGCTCCTTTCCACATTCTTGGCAAAAGCCCTGAATTGTCACTAACTAGGGTTGCGTAGGTGGAGGTAAGGGACAATCACGAACGAGGTGATCTCCTTGGCATCTGTAGCACGGTCCTCTAGGGAATGGGGGTCTTACCTGCCTAAGTTGAGGTCTAGGATTGGGGTTTGCGTACATGACGTTTGTGTAATCTGACTCCCAACTAGGTTCATTTGGCTCTTCACTATAGTAGGACTCACCATGTTCAGGAGATTGCATGTAGTAGGCCTGGGGACTATCAACATGTGTAGAATCAAAGCTATGGTCACTGGGGTCGCTTTCAAAAAGCAATGGTGTTACAGGGACTATAGCTCTATTCAGGTTTTCTTCTACTACTGCATATTTTACTGGGATCGCATTAGCTGGGGCAGGGGGTTGTTGAGCTAACACAGGTTGAGGCCTTTGTTGGTTTTGGTATGGTTGCTGATAAGGTTGTTGTGGCCTGCCATATGGTTGTGGAGGGTACGGGTTCTGGTATCTTCCCTGCTGAGGGTATGGCTGAGGGTAGGGTTGTCTAACCGCTTGCTTATTGTATGGGCAGTCTTGCGCGGTGTGATTGGTGTACCTCCGTTCTATGGTGCAGTACTGGCTACTAGGATTTACTTGGGGTTGGGTCATAATGGGACATACATTCGCCATGTGGTCGCCGCCACAAGTATAACACCTTTTCACAAGGGCAAACCTTGGAATTTGTTTGCTAGTTACACCCAATTTCTGAGCTACCTTCTCTGCAAGTTCCTCGATTGATGTGGATTGGGTGGAAGAGAGGTTAGAGGCACTATCCGAATCTTTGTATATCTTGGAAAGCTCTAACTCCTCCCCTAGGTTGTCCTCAATGTCAATACACATGCGTACACACTCTTCTATGGTCCTAGGGTCCTTCAAGTACACATAAGATCTCAATTTGGTACTTAGCAACCCATCCAAGAATAAAGCCACTTGCTTGGCTGGTGTGGGTAACTCCGAAACAGGGCATCTTTCAAGATATTGCCTAAATCTCCTTCCTGCAAGTCTCACGGTCTCTTGCAGGGTTTGCTTGAAGTTGTGAATCAGCGAGGAGGTATTATGCCTTATGCCACTCTCAGAGAATTCAATAATGAAAGCCTCTAGGAGTTGGTCTATGCTTCTGAACTGCCTCTCATTTAGTGGCTGAAACCATGTCAGCGCAGTGTTCCTAAGGGTCAGACCGAAGGCATTGTACTGCGTGAATAGATCCTCCACTTGTTCAGCTCTCAAGACTTGCCTGAACTCGGCCACATGATCGTATGGATCTCCGGTGCCATCGAAGTAATTCTTCATGGACTTAACTAGCTGAGTTGGTCTCAAAGTCCTTGTGTGCTCTCTAGGTCGTGGTAAAGGGAACTCATCCGCATTTCTTTGATTCCTGTGAGCTCTAAGTATCTCAGGTTCTACTCTATTTGTTTCCGTCCTCGTTCTTTCTCTGCCCACTGGGTTGGCAAAGCTTACTTCCGGCCTTTCTCTATGTCTGTCTCTTTGAGTTCCATGAGCTTGGGATGTTCCAGCTCCAGGGTGACCATAGGATACATTCGATCTTGGTTGGGGGAAAACGAATTCACCCTTCCAAGTGTAAGCATGCCTATCATTTTCCGTAACCACAAAGATCCTTTCCGAAGCGTGATCTAAGTAGGTCACTCTACTTGGGCTATCAGGATCCTTAAACTCATAGATCATAATTGTTCCTATATCAGTTGGCTGATCAGATTTGTACCTCCAAAAGGCTTCGTCAGTCTCTCGATTGAGAAGCAGATCTATGCTCTTGTTGTCTTGGGGAACCCACTCAGGTGTGATAATCCTAGTGAGAACAGATTTGCCTCGGGGGGTTCTAGGTTCTACACCCATGTTTCCTTGTTCCAAGTCACCTAATTCCGCTTCTGAGATTACATTCCCAAATTCATCTGTCCTATCTGGGTGACTGGTGACCACGTATATGGTTCCTTCTTTGTCCAAGTATGCTCCGTTTTCAAACTTGACAGCTGGGTGCTCTAGTCCAATGGATTGATCAGGATTCTTAATCTGGACCACGGATCTTCCTAGGCCGTCCTCATAGATGCTAGCACCTAATCGGTTGGTCCTAAGGTATTCCAACAGTGTTTTGTAAGGGCCTTCTACTCTGTGCAAGTATGGCACTCCTGAACTTCCCGTAGGTCTATCCATGCCTTGAGACATCTCTGATTCACTAGTATCAGAGCTAGGGTAATGCGAGTGGTGACTCAACTGCTGGGCCCAAGACCTTGCAGTATGATTGACAGTAGCCTCTGAAGACCTAAGGCTTCGTCCCTCTCTTACCAGGTGTCGTCCTGATCTAAGGTTCATATGCCTAACTGATTAACCCAATTTCTCCCAGGTACAACCACGTTTCTGAGTCCTTTTGTATCGGTTACTTGGTTCTTTTTATGTTGATTATCGTGTTTATACTCTTGTTTGATATCACGTCGTTAGGAACACTTGAGTTTAATTTTGCACCTTAGTTTGGTCGTTTCCCGTTAGGTTCTTTTCCTTTAAGGTTGTCGTTCACACACACACAGGTTATCTCTTGACTTGAACTTGATTTCTTAGACAGTCTTTGATTTATCTCGTGCCTATCTTTGCCTGGAATTACTTCTAACACTACCCGTACTTAGCCTAAACTAAGAATTGACAGAGGGTGTTGCGGGCTTTCCAACCTTGAGTTCCTTTCCTTGTATTGTTGCCCTGGTGTGCCGAGGACGCGTGTTCCCAAGTCTGCACTTACTCTTGCCTTGCGTACCCTTCGCTGCTCTCAGAGGACCTGTAAAAGGCCCACTGTTAGCTCAAGACTTAAATTCAAAAGACAGAACCAATCACTTTCATTCATGTAACACTTCACCAATTTGCACTATGACTTTTTGGACACAACTCTAGAGAGCCCTGAATTTTTGTTCCCCCTGGGTATGGTCAACTTCAAAATACCCTATCTAATATTCTTGGGTATTGTTGTACTCCCTGCGAGCTTTCCAACAAAACAAAAATCACGGCAAACGGATTTCGTATGAGAAAGTTATGCCAGTTCAGGGTTTTGGGGCTGAAACAGGATCAAACTAGGTTAACAGGCAAACAGGAATTCTAGAGTTACTTGGGTCATGCCATCGTGATGCAATGCTACACCCTAGTGTTTGTCCCACACTTGGCCAAAATTTAGACCATTATTTTGCCTTAAAAATTTGACCCAATTTGCCCTTCTAACGTGTTCGCAAAGTCTGTCGGTCGCGATTGACAGGTCAGTCGCGATCGATGTGTCGATCGCGATTGACAGGTCCGTCGTGGCTGTCAGTCGCGATTGACTGGTCAGTCGCAATTGACAGGGGTTACGAAAAGTCAATCAATCGTGGTCAAAGGATCGTTGACTCTATCAGTCGCGATTGATGGGTCGATCGCGATTGACAGGTCGGTCGCGAGGGTCTGTCCGTCATGGTCAAACAGTCGTTGACTGTGTCGGTCGCGATTGACAGAGCCGTCGTGGGCTGTCAGTCGCGATTGATGAGTCGATCGCGATTGATGGCTCGATCGTGATTGACACGTGTCACGCGTATGGTCCGTCGGTCGTGGTCAATCGGTCGTTGACTTTGTCGGTCGCGATTGACAGAGCCGTCGTGGGCTGTCAGTCGCGATTGACGTTTCGATCGCGATTGACAGGTCTGTCCGTCGTGGTTTGTCGATCGCGATTGACAGAGCGATCGCGATTGACAGAAATCTGAGGAGTTTCAAAATTCTAAGCACATTTTTGGGAAGCTCTAGGCCTGTAGATCATGGTTTTGCACTTTGTTTGGTAGTTTGAGCGTTTTTTCTGTCGGTCGCGATTGACAGAGGTCGGCGACACACAGACAGTTACTTCGAATTCCATACCTGCACAGAGTGCTGGGGACGATGATGTGACCTGTACCTGCAAGATAGCTCAAGAAACATGCAAAAACAGCACACACAATTTCGCTCTCTCGCTCTCTCTCACAAGTGAAATGAGGGAAATGAGGTGGAGATGGTGATATAATCAAAAAACAGAAATTTTTGCGATGATGGAGATGGAGGTGGGAGATGGTGATGATGATGAGGGTGATGAAGATGGTGAAGGAAAAACAAGAAAATAAATGAAAGTGAAGAAAATACCTACAACTCCAACGCGTCAACTCTACGTCTTACCATCACACGCTCGTCCTCAAAGTTCGGTCCCCGGCAACGGCGCCAAAATTTGGTGTAGCTCAGTGATGAGTAGCACCTCCTTTAATGTCAATCCGGGAAGACGTGAGGATGGTATGAAGACCTCAAGCAAGTGGAGGCACAAGTGCGTGAGTGAGAAGCACACAAACATGCACACACATACACACACACGCGTACACACGGCAAGACAAAGAGTGAGAAGCAATGGAGTTCTTAGATTACTTTCCAAAAAGCTCTTACAAGTTCGTTTCAATTCAAAATCCACCCTCAAAAATGAGCTCTCTAGCTCCTTTTATAGTTTTTGACTAGCTTTGGCCCTGTTCAGACCTAGTGTCCGGCCTAGTTAAAAATTAGGTTCCAGGGCTTATTAGAGGGCTCAAACGAGATCTAAAAAATATGAAAATTGGCAGGTAGATACTTCTAAAGCTCCTCAAGCTCAAGGACTCCTTGGCTTGCACAAAATGGAGCTACAAAAAGGTGAACATGGTATTTACAGGGGTTATTAGTGATGAGAATCACTTTTAATTGGTGTAAAGGTTTTGAAAAATTAAAGGTTGCCTTAGTGCTAGATCTGCGTGAATGCTCGTACTTGCTTCTTCATGAGGAAAATTATAGGCCTACTTGCCAGATCTTCTTTGACTGCCATGTCTGCTTGTGCTGTCCCTTCGCTCTGACGCTCTTCGTCTTGTGGCTCCTTTGGTTCCCTGACTGCTGCCAACACCCACTTCGAGAATGCACGTCCTCCCATCATTGGCCTCAAAGGCATCTCATCTTTTCTAATTGGGTACTGGGCATGTTGGCATGTGTCACATTTCTTCACATAGGTATGTGCATCCATATGAAGAGTGGGCCACCAAAGTCTTGAGAATAGAATAGTCTTAATTACTCGATCAGGACCAAAATATCCGCCTGCGACACTGCTATGGGCAGTTTCTAAGACTTTCAAGTAGTCTAATTCGTGAACGCACAATCTTAAGTAACCATCTTTTCCTCTCCTATATAGGTTGTCTCCTACAAAGGCGTAGTCTTTAGCCTCCTGCTCCATGCTTTGTTTCCTTGCTAGACTAGCCTCCTTGGGGAAGGTTCCCGATCTCATGAATTCTAGCAATGGAGCACTCTAGTCTAGAATTAATGACACGTGATAAAGGGTGGCATGCTCCACGGGGGGTCTCTCACATTGGACAATTCTTAATCAACTCATGAATTTTCTTTGTCCACACTAGGCCAATACACTCCTAAGCGTTTTAGATTCTGCAATTTTCGTTGTTTAGAATAGTGACTTCCTAGCAACCCTTCATGGGCTTGTTGCAACCAACTGCTATGTTCATCCTCCTCGACACAACAAGCTAATACACCCTCTGTATCTTGCTTGTACATACTGCCTGCCAATATTTGATATTTTTGTGATTTTACAATTTTTTCCTTGCTTTTTTTTACATTCTTATTTGTTGGTCCGAAGGTTAGGACAGGTACTAACTTATTTGCCCATTTAGGAACAACTTCTAGATTGAAAAAATAAGCATCGGGCAATTCATCTAACACTCCTTGCGGTGACTCTCCTGAAGTGATGCGAGAAAGATGATCTGCCCTAACGTGGGTCTTACCTTTCTTGACAACCACTTCAAAGTCATATTCCATTAGTAAGAGGAACCATCTTACTAGACGTCCTATACTGCAAGGTTTATTGACCAAGTATAATAAAGCTTGATGATCAGTGAAAAATTTGAACTTGTTGGCCAACAGATAGTGTCTAAACTTCTTCACAACAAATACCATGACTAAACCTTCTCTTTCGGTTATGGTGTAGTTTTGTTCAGCAGCATTCAATTGCCTGCTAGCATATGCTATAGGCAAATCTAAATTCCCTTCACCAATTGGTTGTGACAGCACACATCCTATTGCATAATTGGATGCATCCACGTGTACATGGAATGGCTTATTCCAATCAGGAGTGGTCAGTATTGGTGTTGTGCACAAGCATCTCTTCAGCTCATTGAAGGACTTTTCGCATTCATTGTTCCACTCAAAATTTGTCAACAAGGCATAAAGAGGTTTAGCTATGATTGCATACATGTGAATGAACCTACGATAATATCCACAATGGCCCATGAAGGCTTGTACCTCTTTAACATTCCTTGGCCTCGGCAACTCTACTATGGCTTTTACCTTGTCCTCATCTGTTGATATTCCATTCTTAGAGACAATGTGACCTAAGATTTTACCTTGACGTACCATGAACACACACTTCTCTGGGTTCAGACACACTCGATATTCTCTACACTTGTTGAAGATCTGTCTGAGCTCAGGGATGCGGTATCTTCGCTCTTGGGAATGAGCACATAAATCATCCACATATACTTCTAAGCTCTGTCGCAAGAACTCTTTGAAGACATGGCACATGAGCCGTTGAAAGGTTGTAGGTGCATTCGTGAGGCCAAATGGCATCACCCAAAATGCAAAGATCCCCCACTCTATGGAAAAAGCTATTTTATGTTGATCTTATGGGGCAATGGCTACTTGATTGTAACCTAAAAATCCATCAAGGAAGCTATAAACTTCCTTGCCTGCAACACGCTCCAATAAATGATCAGTGATTGGGAGCGGATAACTATCTCTTACTGTGGCAGCATTAACTTTTTTAAGGTTAATACATACACACAACTTTCCATTCTTCTTGGGTACCACACAATGGGGGACACCCATTCTGTATGCTCAATCTCATAGATAAATCCAGCTTCAATCAATCTATCAATTTCTTCTTTTATTTTGGCTGCATAAGTGTCATTATATGTGTAGGGCTTTTGTTTGTTGGGCTTGGAATCAGCGGTCATGGGGATCGTATGAGAGCAAATTTTTGGATCTACTCCCTTCAAGTCTCTATAGTGCCATGCAAACACATCCCTGTATTCCCTTAATAACGCTACCAACTCTACTTCCTCTTCTTTACTTAGGTCGTCTCCTATGTATGTACATCTCTCTTCGTTCTCTTCGATGGTGACTACGATTTTTTTGGTCTTTTCTTTGTTATCATATGCTTCTCCTGTTGTGGCCTCTCTCTTAGGAATTTGTGCCAAAATTTTTCGGTCCTCAACTTCGTATTTTTTGAAATTTTTGGTACTTCAAACAATGGTTCCTCCTTTTCTTGTTTCACTACTTTTCTCTTCTTTTTCTTTTTACTACCTTCACTCCCATCTGTTAGCGCCGCCGGATTGGAAGATTGTATAACAGAATCTTGTTCGCACGAGTGAAAAAAGTAGTTACAACAGTTTGTAAAAAGTTATATAAATCAAGAAAGACGTGCCGAAACGGGGGTCGTGATGATCACCAGACTGTCTGTCTGGATGACTGAGCGGATCGTGTGTGTAGCGTCTATTTTGCATAATCTTTGTGTTATAAGTTCTTGTTTTGTATCTTGTTTGTCTCTCGCTCTTGTTTATCAGCCGTCGATCTCTGTTCTGTTGATAAACTTCATAACATTAGAGAGATAACCGTATTGTCAGTCTGAGTGACTCATCTAAGTGTTACTGTGTATCAAGTGGAGTAATTCCGAGTATCTTGGCAACTCTCTGAGTATTTGGTGTGTATCTGTGTTTTGGCTTATTGATTGTCTGATGATATCCATGGCGATTGTATGTCTCAGTTAGCTCGCATAACGGACTGTCTCTTTTCCTGAACGTTCTGTAAGTGTACGACGAGTCTATGCAGTCATGATAATTTTCTGGTAGTTATGATGCCTTAATCTGTCTGTAGTGTCTATGTTCAGGTTTCACACAGTAAGTTTAAGTTGCAGTAGAGATTTCTTGGACTGAGTACTGAGTCTGCAGTAGTGTGTGTATGAACTGCTGAGTTCTCTGTGGTATGGTGTTGTCTGATTGTTTATACCCGTTCTGTGAAGTTGATCGAATACTCGTAGTTCTGGCATTACCAGTAAGGTTATGTGTAGATGCAACATGGCATCTTAGTGCATTAGTATAGTGATGAGTGTGAGCACTAAGATTGGGAACTAAGTATAGGGCCTCTGTCTAACAGACCCCTACCACTCCTAAGAACCCAAAAATCACTTAAACGCGCTTCTGACAGTTAGAAGGAACCAACATCGTTTAAGCAGTACGTAACACTTGGCGCCGTCTGTGGGAAGGTGGCATCAAGATTGCCATTTATCTGTCGAAAGAGTTATCAAGATTGCCATTTAACTGCGGGAAGGTGGCAACATATCAGATTGTTGCAAACCTATTGCGGAAACATGACTAAATTTTTTTTCGACAGTAATAGTATGCGATTAGTACAAAAGATGATACATGTCGGTTACTTGATCCAGTGCAACGTATCCAAAGAATCGCTAGCCTGGGGTACTTAATTTACTAAAAACGACTCCGAGAGGTAGAAATACAACTAGGTCCAACCGAGTTGTCAAGAAAGTAAAGAACATTAGTAGTGATTCCGGTCATATTCCGGTGGAAGGTGCTACGCCTCTGGTAAATTCCGATACTATTTTGGCACAGTCTGTCGAAGATATAGTAACTCCAGAATCTACCAGGACGCAGTCTGAAGTTAGTTTAACAATCTTGGGTAAAGATTCAAATTTGTTTACGACTAGAAACACTTTAGCAAAAGAAATCAGCGAAGGCAAAAAAACACCTTGTTTTGACGAAATCTCGACACATTCCGGTGATATTTCGGTAACAGAATCGTAATTTTCTGGCGACGGTTTACCATTTCTTGGTGAATCTTCAGCCTAGTCACCGCTATTGGGAGTAAGCTTCCCTACATTTGACATCAAGAAGGAGGGTAGCTTGTTCAAAACCAAGATTTGAAGCATACTGAATAAGATTATCGAACCGGAAAGTGCACAGTCCGATGATACAGATTCCGATAGTTCAAATATTCAGCCCCGAGATATAGAAGATAGTCACAATACACTCACCATGAACGGGCAACAACAACAACAGCAGCAGCAACAACAAGTATGCCCACCAAGGCCGACTCCGACAGGAGTAACGTACACCAAATTTGGTGGATTCCCAGGAGATGACCCGGATGCTCATGTATGCACATTTGAGATCAGCTACGCAGTACTCAACCATCCACCTGATCCGGAATATAAGGCTATTGTTTTCCAATCGACATTGGTCAACGAAGCAGCTAGATGGCTTACAGAATATGATATTAACCATTTCGACACTTATGAAGCAATAAGAGATGCCTTTTTGCAGAGATTCTGGCTAAAGAAGAATCCAGCCAAAATTTTTGACTACCTGCAAAACAATAGACAGAAGATAAATCAAACTGTACACGAGTACGCTACTCTATTCAGGACGCATCTAAGGCAATTACCACCAGCACATGCCAACCTACCAGACGACGTTATTATACAGGAACCAGGGCAGCCAGCCAATCACTATGTGCCTCCGCAAATGAGAAACAACCAGCAACAAGGATATCAAAATTACAGAGGACAGAGAAATAATAACTATAATGCAAACCACTGGCAGACCGGACCGCCATTGGAAAATCCCAATTTGCCACCACCGCGCTGTCATTTGTATGGTGAATTTGGTCACATTAGAAGATTTTGTAAAGATGCAGCTAAGTATGACCAGAGGAAGAAATAACGTCAAAACCCAATGACTAATATGGTGCAAATCACACCAGTAGAAACACACCCTGTAGTAGTTCAGACCAGATCTGGAAGGCTGTTACAACCAGCAATCGAAATATTTGAACCAGGCATACGAGAACAACAAAGGATGTATGATAAGGCTAGTCAATGGACCACCGTAGAACCCCTAGTGTTTCCAGATCCTATTCCGGTAACCCAGATACCATTAACCGATGAAGGGACACAAAAACAAGATTCTAACTCCGTAGCAGGCACATCATCTTCAACTGGTGCATCATCTTTCGAAGCAGTAGAAAATACAACTCAATCATAAAAAGCCTGGGAGATTTTATCTAAAGCATCCATTACTCTTCCCCTTGGGCAATTGCTGGCACTAGTACCAGGACTCAGACAACAATTCCAACAACAGTTCCGTCTTGTGCCTTCCTGCATTCCAGCGACATCAACAGTGCAACCGGAACCTGATTCTACGGCCGATCATTCAGTTCCTTTGATTACGGTATGGTATAAGAATCATAAAATCACATAGGTACTAATTGATAGAGGATCTGGTGTCAACATTGCTACTGCTACACTGTGTAAAAAGTTAGGGTGGACCAAAATCGAACCAGTTCAGTTTTTTGTCAGAATGGCCGACCATTCAAGGGTCCATCCCATAGGACTTGTACGCAATGTACCGATCACTTTACAAGGTACAACATTTAAAATGACCTTTGTCATACTAGATTTACCGGAATCCACTCTTGATTACAACCTCCTTTTCGGCCGACCTTGGCTGAAGCACACTAAGGTGATACAGGATTGGTCTACACGGTGAGGATAAAAATGGAAAATACGTTGTAAAATTAGATGATATACAACCTTGAGAGTTGCATGCTAGACCGTATTTTACGGAACCAGTCCATATGCTAGATGGATTGTTAGATGACGAAGAAGAAGAGTTTCTGAAAAATAACATTGACTTGATCTCCCTAGGAACTGTTGATCTACAATCTCTTGTAGATAATTGGAATCATTCAGTTTGTACAGTGATGACTGTAATAGAAATAGATATGAAAGAAGATAAGGCTACCATAGATGACGCTGATCTACAACAACTCTTTAACCCAGTTGAGCATACAGAGAAGCCCCGACAATTTTATGTTCCAGAAGATCAACTGACCACTTACAATTTGGGTGATGAAGAAAATCCACGACCTGTTAAAATAAAGGAGAACTTACCGGAATTATTTCAAGAAGATCTAATCCAACTACTTCGCGAATTTTCTGATGTATTTGCATGGGATTACAAAGATATGAAGGGTTTGGACCCGCGCATCTATCAACACAGGGTCATGCTGAAGCCGGAAGTAAGACCACTTAAGCAACCCAGCTATCGGATGAACCCAAACTATGCATCACAGGTAAAGGCAGAACTTGATAGGCTACTCAAAGTCGGATTCATTGTACTAGAAGAGCATGCTGAATGGATCTCACCAATTGTTATTGTCCCTAAAAAGAATAAGCAGTTACGAATATGTGTAGATTATCGGAAACTGAACGCAGCGACATTGCCTGATCCATTTCCACTCCCTTTCCTTGACACAATGCTTGATGGAGTAGCAGGACATGAAATGTATTCATTCTTAGATGGGTACAGTGGGTATAATCAAGTTAGAATGGCTGAACAGGATATACCGAAGACCGCCTTCATTACCAATTGGGGTGTTTTTGCCTGTACTGTTATGTGGTTTGGATTAAGAAATGCCCCAAGTACAAAGGTGCATGAAGGAAATATTTTCTCCTTACCTTACTTCTTTTATGCAAGTATATCTTGACGATTTTTCAGTTTTCGGAAAGATGATAGCACACCTGTTCCATTTACGGTGCTGCTTTGAAAAATGCAGAGAATACAGACTCTGTTTGAACCCAAACAAATCTGTGTTTGCGGTTTCATGTGGCAAGTTACTCGGTCATATTGTATCTGCACAGGGCATACAGGTGGATCCAGATAAAATTTCAGCTGTGTTAGAAGCTCCGGTGCCCACTACACCAAAGGAAGTAATGCGCTTCATGGGCCAAGTAAGATGGCATGGATGACACATACGATGGCTTGCTCACTTGGCAATACCACTGAACAAATTAATCACCAAGACTCCTCGACAGTTTGAGTGGACTCAAGAATGTCAGATAGCAATTGATCGCTTAAAATGTTTATTAACACAGGTTCCAATCTTATAGCCTCTTGACTAGGATCGCCCATTTCATGTATTTTTTGATGCTTCAGATGTAGCAATAGGTAGCGTTCTAATGCAACAAACCAATAAGTGGTTCAGACCAGTGTACTATGCAAGTCAAAGATTAGCCCCTGCTGAAAAGAATTACTCTGTAACAGAAAGAGAATGTCTAGGTTTAGTATATTCTGTCAAGAAATTCAGACATTTGTTGGGTCGTAGATTTACTTTTCATGTAGATCACGCTGCACTTGTTTACCTAGTTCGGCAACAACATCTAGGAGGTCGATTAGCACAATGGGTTCTGCTTTTACAAGAATTTGACTACGAAGTCATTCATCGGCCAGGTACTTCACATGCCTTAGCAGATTTTCTCTCCCGCTTAGATTCCGGTGAAGCTCCGGACGGTGTAGATGACACCACACCAGCAATCTATGTCTCTGAACCAATGAATGATGAAATTACAGACCCGCCTATGCCATCTACATACTATGATCAAATATTGACCTTTCTCATTGATGGATGCCTTCCATTTCAGACTTCTACGGCAATACGCAGGAAAATTGCAGTTTTTAGCCACCAATTTCGGTTGATTGCTGGATAATTATACTATGTGGATCATACTAGAATTTAACTTCGATGTATTCCACCGCATGAAGTTAACTCAGTTATCACTTTGGCTCACTCAATTCCTTCCGGTGGCCATTTTGCTGCAGACTTAACACACTGGAAAATTCTACAAAGTGGTCTCTGGTGGCCTACTATGAATAGAGATGTATCACAGTTTGTTAAACAATGTGATAGTTGTCAAAGATCTGGACAGCCCCTGCAACGACATCTTTTCCCTCTACAACCTGTCTTGCCATTAGAACCTTTTCAGAAGTGGGGTCTAGATTTTATCAGACCGATTACACAGCCAGCAATCCTCAGTAACAACGGTTAAATTTTAACATGTACTGATTATGCTACCAGATGGGCAGAAGCCTGGGCTTTACGGTCTGCTACAGCTGTTGCGGTAGCAAAGGGTCTACTAACCGATGTCTTTCCACGTTTTGGCTTACCACTGGAACTTGTTACAGATCAAGGCACTCATTTTGTCAACAATTTAATGGAAGTACTCACACATTCATTTCAGGTCACACATAAATTTAGTTCACCATATTATCCTCGTGCAATGGCCTAGCTGAGAGTACAAACAAATCTTTGCTGAATATGCTTCGTAAACTCATTTTAGAAGCACCGGAAAGATGGGATCAACTGCTACCTGCAGTATTATGGGCATACCGGACCACATACAAGGTAACAACGGGATTAACACCTTTCAAAATAGCTTATGGATTAGAAGCAATAGCACTAATGGAGATAGTTATACCAAGTTTACGAGTAGCAATCGCTCAGAAACTGCTATCGGAAGACTCACTATCATTTCGGTTGGATACACTCAGAGAGTTAGACGAGCAGCAATGGCACAGTTTTTTGACTATGCAGGAAGTACAGCTAAGACGAGCTCGAACACATGATCGATATCTAAAGACTCCAATTTTTTCGGTGGGACAACTTGTACTCTTTTACAATGCAAAGTCAAATCGGTCCGCCGGAAAATTTAAATTACGATGGTTCAGTCCCTACCGGATTTCTGCACAAGTAGGCCCAGCAACTTTTCGGTTGACTACGTTGACCGGAAATTCTCTTCCAAAAGTCATCAACGGTTCGAAGCTGCGGCCGTATCAACACACCTCTAACCCGCACTAAAACGTTTTGCGGTGGGCCGCGTCTTTTGGCATTCACTTTTCTTTTCTTTTCTTTTCTTCTCTTTTAATTTTTTTGCGTGCTTATTAAAATAAATATGTAAATATCCATGTTTTGATAACTAATTATGTACGCAGCCGCCCTGCCCTTGTCAGCTACTCACGCATGCACACCGAAGTTAAGAATTATCATTTCAATACCGGACGATGATTAATCATCCTTCATTGCTCTCCACTGCGACGCATCTACTTAACCTCTTCTGTTTCGCCGAAAAAACGCTATTGTGTTTGTATGAATTGTGCTCTGTGTGCTTACTTTGTGCTCTCTGTGTTTGTGATTACTGTCTTCTTGCGTGCCATGGAAGCTTTGGCTAACTACGCCGCCTTCCGTGATGGACTCCTTGCAGATGTAGGAGAGTACCTGCGCATCCGTGGGCTTTCCAACTTCACTGAATTGCCTTGGCATTTAGTGGAGTCCCACCCCTTTTTCGCCCAAATCATCTCTTCCATCGCCAACACACCTGCCACCGAGCAGAGTTGGCCGATCACCTCCCTCCCATCCCGAACCCTTATCACATTCCAAACCTTTGTAGAAAATGGCCCAAGTCTGCCAGTCGCCAGAATGGTAGAATTGTTCCCTAGATATTCATCCAACGAGTATGCCATTCTCTGCCGACCGGAACCAGAACGATCCGCCCTCCAATTTTTAGTAGCCATACTAAACCTCCAAAAATGCACCTACGGAATATCCCGCCCTTTCTACTCCGCCATAGAATTAGCTGCCCAAGAACCAGTGAACTTCGCATCCTTCTTCTTCCACCGCATTCACCGAGAATGCGTAACCATTATGAAGCAGGTAAACAAAGGGGGTACGCCGAGATCTAGACTGCCGCACATCATCTCATTCCTCTTTCCAACGATACTCGCAGCACAACCACCACCCAGAGGACCCGTTCTGTGACATGAAGAATCAGTGCAGCTGTGGAACAATGAAGAAGAAGATGAAGAGGAACTCAACCAGCTTTTCCGCAGAAAAAGGATCAGAATTAGCTCTTCTGAGAGTGAAGCACAAGGCTCTGCTGAAGGAAACAAGGACGACGACAAAGAAGAAGAAAAATAGGACGAGGAAACGTTCCATGAAACCACAACGTCAATGCAGAATGAGTCTTCTGCCCAATCTTCTCAGGAGCAACAGCAGGAAAAACAGACGGAAGCTGGCATATCCTCTACTGAAGAATCACAGCAGCAGTCTCAAGGAGAACAACAAGCAGATAAAGAACAAGTGGCTAAAGAAGCACTTGAAAGACTGCTTAAAGCAGTTGAGTCTGCAGCCGAAGACACTACA
This sequence comes from Ceratopteris richardii, assembly GCA_020310875.1. Taxonomy (NCBI): domain Eukaryota; kingdom Viridiplantae; phylum Streptophyta; class Polypodiopsida; order Polypodiales; family Pteridaceae; genus Ceratopteris; species Ceratopteris richardii. The sequence continues at coordinate 129,803,452 of CM035426.1, read as the reverse complement.
TAGTAAAACACAGATCAAGTAACCCAAACTCACACCGTCATTCCCACTCCCCCACCGGAACCACCCATCGATCCCATTATCCCTATCCAGCCCAACCACCCCAACGAAGCCACAACCTCTTCTTCAACATCACCCAACTACTCTCCACCGAACTCCCAACAACTCCTCATGCCATCCTCGTCCCAACCTCGTCATCCTCCTCAACTCCCATCCATCCTCATATTCTCCGAGTTAGAATCAATGGTCAGCTTCTAATAACTTTATCACAACAACTGCCACAACAATTGAAGCAAATCACAGATACGGTTCGAGAAGACTTCCAACACAAATTGGAAGTAATGGGGTCAGATATGACTCCCCTCGAGGAGGAATTACAGACTGTAAAAGCTGAAAACCATGCACTTCACGTGCAAATAGAGCAATTACAGGCCAAACTTCAAGAACAGGATCAAATTACAACTCAGCGAGATGAAGCCCATGCAACAGCAAAAGAGAAGGAAGAACTGCTACTAGTTGCCGATGTAGAAATAATCAAACTGAAGCAAGATATCCAGGACAAGGAAGATGCACGGATTGCCCTAGGAAACTTAATCAAAGAAACCAAAAATCAATTACAAGAATTAGTGCAGCAGAGTCAAGAACAGCAGAGGCAGGCTAAAAGAACAAAAGAAGAGCTTCAGCGGACAAATGAAAATCTAGTAGATGTAAACAATATGCTAAAACATTACTTAACCAAGGAGAAACAGACACAAAAACTGATTGCAGATCTCAAACACGAAAAAGAGTCATATATAAGAACAGTGAATTTTCAGATTCAGGAAATCGAGAGACGGGAAAACCAACTGGAAAATAAAAAAGAAAGAGTACAGAAGATGGAGCAACAGCTAGCCGAAATGAAGAATTCCAGAGATGCAGTGCTGGCCAACGAATTCTACTTACAGGAAGCATTTTTGCAGACCCAAGCAGAAATTTTGTTAAATGAAGCCATAGCCCTGAGCTCTGTATGTATAGATGCGCAATTACTAGAACCGGACACCCTTAAGTAGCTATTAGAAACTCTAAAAAAGAAAATCGCCCGTACTTTTAGATTAGCTAAGAATATGTACTTAGAAGGAATCATAGATGAGCAATAATTTTGTAAAAACTTGCGGGGTCGAGTCCACCGTGCGTGCCAGAGTGTTAGCGCCGCTGGATTGGAAGATTGTATAACAGAATCTTGTTCGCACGAGTGAAAAAAGTAGTTACAACAGTCTGTAAAAAGTTATATAAATCAAGAAAGACGCGCAGAAACGGGGGTCGTGACGATCACCAGACTGTCTGTCTGAGTGACTGAGCGGATCGTGTCTGTAGCGTATATTTTGCATAATCTTTGTTTTCTAAGTTCTTGTTTTGTATGTTGTTTGTCTGTCACTCTTGTTTATCAGCCGTCGATCTCTGTTCTGTTGATGAACTTCATAACATTAGAGAGATAACCGTACTGTCAGTCTGAGTGACTGGTCTAAGTGTTACTGTGTATCGAGTGGAGTAATTCCAAGTATCTTGGCAACTCTCTGAGTATTCGGTGTGTATCTGTGTTTCGGCTTATTGATTGTCTGATGCTATCCATGGCGATTGTATGTCTCAGTTAGCTCGCGTAACGGACTGTCTCTTTTCCTGAACGTTCTGTAAGTGTACGACGAGGCTATGCAGTCATGATAATTTTTTGGTAGTTATGATGTCTTAATCTGTCTGTAGTGTCTATGTTCAGGTTTCGCACAGTAAGTTTAAGTTACAGTAGAGATTTCTTGGACTGAGTATTGAGTCTGCAGTACTGTGTGTATGAACTGCTGAGTTCTTTGTGGTACGGTGTTGTCTAATTGTTTATACCCGTTCTGTGAAGTTGATCGAATACTCGTAGTTCTGGCATTACCAGTAAGGTTATGTGTAGATGCAACATGGCATCTTAGTGCATTCGGTATGCTTGGGTGAGCTAAGACTGTGACTGTAATATCTAAGTGCGGCAATTCTGGTTAGATCTCTCAGCATTAGTATAGTGCTAAGTTGAGCAGTAAGATTGGGAACTAAGTACAGGGCCTCTGTCTAACAGACCCCTACCACTCCCAAGAACCCAAAAATCACTTAAACGTGCTTCTGACAGTTAGAAGGAACCAATAGCATTTAAGCAAAACGTAACACATCCTTTGAATGTACCATTTTGATGCTTGTGAGAGGTTCTTCTTTTTGGGTAAATACTCCTATGTCTTCTAGATAGTGCTCCTCTGAAATAAAGCAATTATCCATCACAATGGACTCTAGATCGTCATCGTTCTCTTCTATTTCTATGAAGTCATCAGAGTCACCTTCTTCTAGCAAGGGCTGACACATGAACACTGAAATATCATAACCCTCCTCATCACAATGAGTTGTCCATTGACTTGGCTCTGATTGCTCAGCTGGTTTAGTTTGTTGTAAGGCTTGTGCCCTAGTAACTGCGTGTATAGGAGCCACATTATGACTACTAGAACCTGAATCCCCCACTAAGCCTACTACATTAACGGGTGTAACCTTTGATGCACTAGAGGGATGTCCGAGACAATCTCTCAAGAGTTGTTCTTTGCCACACTCAAGACAAACAACTTGTATTGTGATGTTCTGCCCTTGTGTCGGAGATAGTGGGTGGGGTGATTGTTGTCCTGGTATAGGTTGAGGTTGGCCATATCCTCCATGTTCATACAGTCTAGATGCTCCTCGTGATCCTGGACATGGGTTATATCTAGGAACCTCTCTGCCTTGTTCTGTAGGAGGGTACTCGTATGGTCTACAGTGGGGTGGTACAAACGGTCGTGGATGTCTATTCATTGGATAGTTTTTGGTGTTGTAGTTGATGTACTTCTGCTCACTATAAGAGTACATGTTAGGCGCTTGAGTTGGTTGTCTATCGTAAGGGTAAGGTTGTGATAACCCTAATGCTTCTCTGGTGCAGGCATGAGATGGATGATCCCCACCGCAAAGTGTGCAACTTCCCAACATTGGCACTCTCAAGGAAGAGTTCTCGTAGTTCCTTTGTCCTTGTATCCCTAATTTTTTGACCACTAACTCTGCCACTTCCTCCACATAACTCGAACTAGAAGTTTCATTGTTCCTTGTATCCTCTGACTTGGTAGGATCTTGTGTGGTTTTGAGATCCTCATCTATGTTTTCTTCCAAATCTATGCACTTCTGAAGACACTCACTTAGGGTTTGTAGTCGTTTTACATATACTAAGATTCTCAATGTTCCATTGGTTAGACCTTCTAAAAATAAAGATATCATTTTTTGTTGAGAAGGTCTCTCTATCACAGGGCATCGGGCTACGTATTGCTTAAATCTTCGTGCTGCATTTTTTAGTGTCTCATTAGGAGCTTGTTTGAAACTATGTATTAAGGATGATGAATTGTGCTTGATCCCTCGCTTAGTGAATTCCCAAATAAGTTCTTGGAAGAATTGTTCAATATGTTCAAAGCAACTTGGATCCAAGGATTGAAACCAGGTCAAGGCTATTCCTATGAGGGTTAGCCCAAAGGATTCATATTGAATGAAAAAGTCATCCACTTTCTCTTCTTGCAATACCTGCTTGAATTCTGCAATGTGATCATACGGATCTCCTGTGCCATCGTAACGATTTCGCATACATTGACAGGTCCGAGTGGATGACAAAGAAGACTCAAGAATAGGACCTTTAAAATGTAATGCTCTCTTAAAAGAGAGTAGAGGTCAGCAAATTAAGACGTGCATTGGCAGAAGGTAAACAGGCTCAAGACAATACAACGGGGGAAGGTATGTAAGTGAAAAAGGCAGATCAAGGCCAATAAGTATCCATGAAGAAGTGCAAGAAGATATCTGGCAGATCCTAATCTTTCCACTGATGGCGTGCACAACAACCCGACTTAATACAACAACCCAGATTTGTGATGTACGGAATACCAAGGGGCAAACAGAAGCAAAGGACATACCTCGGATAAAATAACAAATTGCCTGACAATCCTTATCGCTTCTTTGACCACTAGGTGCATGTATTCAGAAGTCTTAGACAAGCTCTAAATGAGAAGCAAAAGTCTGTCAAGGGACGACAGAGACAAAGAGGGGGAGAGTGTTGCAGAGCAAAGAGGCACAAAAGGGGAGACCCAAAATTTTCAAATTAATGGGCATATTTTTCTTCTTCAAAATCTTAGAAAATTCCCTCAAAGCTATGTAAATGCACTAGAGGAGTCCTCTAGATGCATAATCCCAAGTCATTGTAATATATTTCTTGTAAAACAGTAGGAGAATAGAGATTAGTCAATAAAGTGCCGGTCGCTTGTCTGAAAGGACCATTTTTAAGGCATTGTATATAAGTCACTTTGTGTCTCTTTGTAAGGACTTTTTGCCATTGTGAAGAAGGAGAGCTTCGAAATTTTGAATTTGCTTCTTTCTTGCAGATTTTCATCTTCTCTATGATCTTTTGTGTGTGTGTGAAGCTTGGAATGTGTGTAGGACTATTTTCTACCCCATCCCCTCACCTCAGAGCTACTATAGTGTGTGTGTGAGCAAGTAGGAGTTGCAGAGTGAGTGTGTGTGTTTCCCTCCATTCACTGTTTTGGTTATAACTTGAAGAGTGGTTGTCAGATTCGAGTGAAAATACAACCAATAGATGCGTCTCATTGAGAGCTTTGAAAAAACCCAAGATTGGCCATATGCTGGGAGAAACATTCGAATTTGTAAAGACTATTGTAAGAGGTAACACGGCAGACACTTTTAGAGGTTAAGTGAGTTGTAGAGGTAGATTAGTCTTTTCTCAGGCATTTTAGCTGAACCACTTCAATTTCCATCATGAGTGCACATGTCCTCATACACTTGGTTAGTTCAGTTCTTCAGATTGATAATTAAGCATGTGTCAATCCACCACTATATGCACTTGTGTGGCAAATGAGATTTAGTCTCTTTGGCACAAGTCCCTAAGACTTCGTGACTTAGGTACACATGCATATACATACATACACATGAAACACACATATGTGCATACTAACACATGTATATATATAATGCACATGAATACACATACATATATATACACACATATATACATATATGAGAGGAATTTTGTCCTCGAAAATAGAGCTATATATAAAATTTTAGGCATACCCCTGAGCCTCATGTTCTTACTTAAAAGAACATGTTTTCATCTCTAGGGTGGGATTCACCTATATTCTAGTTGAATAAAGGAGAACCTATTATCTGATACCCATTCAAATGATTAAAGTTAACGATCAATAATGATCCCTTTCTAATGGGAAATTTCTACCTTCATGCTCAGCTCAAAATCAATCAACCTTCAAAATAACCTATAAAAATAAAAAAGAACAAAAAATCATTATTATGTGCTTGAATAAATATTGAACTATATCATAAAAACTAAAATATTTTTTTACCTGTTTGCATCTCTTTTGTCGTAAGTATCCAAGGAGCAGATGCATAAGTTGATTTATATTAAAACTTGGCCATAACAAGTCCCTCTTGATGCTATTATCTCAACAAGTTGATTTTTGTCTCTGAACAAGTTCCTCTTGATGCTATTGTCTTGATGCCAACATCTCATCAAGGTGAATGCATGACATCCAAGACAATGCATATCAGCTAACAGAAGGTTCTTGTTGTATCAATACAATACAACTTCCTAAAGAAGGTCTATGGATCTGTGAAATATATCATCTTATATATCCAGAGCTCAAAACAAAGATGAAGTTGAACTTTGTATCAAGCTTTAAGCATCAACAAGATTTCTTGGAGAGTGCTGACGATGGTACTGAGATACCATATGTTGTTCTTCCTAAGAGGACTGGATCACATGATGGGTCATACAAGGAACAACAAAGGGTGCATCAGTGCATTTTAGAAAGCATTGAGATTCACAAGAGAAAGGTGGATCAATGCTTTCAGAAATTGAATAGAGGTGAGGAAGAACATGATAGGTCTATCGATATGTAGAAGAAAGAGGCAGATGAGATTGTAGAGCTTAAAGAGAAAATAGAGTCATTACGAATGAAAGCTGAGGATTTATATGGAGTTAACATGTTGAATAGATTCAACGTGTTAAATCCATGTAAATCCTAAGCTTGCACCCACAATGACTCTATTTCACCTTCAAGATGTACAATCTCATCCACCTCTTTCTTCCTCATATCAATAGGCTTATCATGTTCTTCCTCACCTCTACTCAATTTCTGAAAGCATTGATCCACCTTTCTCTTGTGAATCTCAATGCTTCGCAAAACGCACTGATGCACTCTTTGTTGTTCCTCGTATTACCATCATGTGATCCAGTCCTCTTACGAAGCACAACATATGGTATCTCAGTATAATCATTAGCACTCTCCAAGAAATCTTGTTGATGCTTAAAGGTTGGTACAAAATTTGATCTTTGCTTCGACCTCTTGATATACGAGATGATATATATTTCATAGATCCATAGAACTTTTTCAGGAAGTTGTGTTGTATCGATATAACAAGAACCTTGTGTTAGCTGATATGCATTGTCCTAGATGCCATTGATGTTGATGAGATAATGGCATCAAGATAATATAATATGATTTCTTGATGCATTGTCTTGATGCCATTGACCTCTGATTGATCAGAATATGATTGTGTAGCAAATAAAGGAACTAGATATTAATAATTTGATTATTTATATACACACACATTCATTATATGTACATATTTATACATACACATTCAAATATACACAAATATACATTTTCCCGCCATTCACTATTTTGGTCATAATTTGAAGCACAATTGTCGGAATCGAACACTTCCAATAGATGCGTCTCGTCAAGAGCTTCGAAATGAGTACCCTATTGACTATATTTGGAGCTGGGAGCTGGGAGAAATCCTCGATTTACTGAAAACTGCTGTAAGTGGCATCGCGGCAGACACTTTCAGTCTTTCAGTGAGTTAGTGTTGAGGGTTCCAAAGTTCAACACAACATCAAAGTAAAGAACAAATCAGAATTGCTCATTTTCCATTTGCACTGATCTTCATTCGTAGAGATTCCACTGGAAACGTCATCGAAAGTTCACCGGAAATTCACCGAAATTCTTCATTCCGGTAACTTCTATCGATTTAGTGTTACACAGTCACATTTCATATTCCACATTTCTAAGTTTAAGAGCGTCTTACACACTCACAGATACATGAATTTTAATGCGCTTCGGTATAGATGATTTAAATCTCTCTATAGACTTTGCGGGAAATAGAAGATTACAACAAGAACCCTTGTCTTGCAGACATTGCTGTTCATTCTTTGATAAACTTGACGCCGCAATTACAGAATTATGAGTATTAGAACTTCATAGTTAGAGTTTGATTACACCACAAGGTTTCATCAATCGCAGTCTGCATAATGATTTCTGCAGAATCTGTTCGAAGTCCTCTAACATTCCGGTCAGGAAAACTTCTCCTTTTTACAGTTGTTGCGCTCCTTCCTCTTGTAACTTCTTCTCCCTACTGTTGTCACCCTCTTTCTTCATGTATTTTCTCTTTCTACGGTTGTCGCGCTCTTTCTTCTGGTAACTCCCCTTCCTTCTTGCGACGTGTCCTTTTTTATCTCAACATAACCGTCTTTTTTCTTTTTATTTTATTAAAATCCAATACACCAAAAGATATATCTAACTAGATAATATCTACGTTTAACCATTTTTCAGATTTCAAATCAATCATTCATTTTCCAGATTTCCCAGTCTTCAACAGTTAGAGAGGTAAATTAGTCTTTTCTCACACATATCAGTTGAACCACTTCATTCTCCATCATGTGTGCATGTGTCCTTATACACTTGGTTAGGTCGTTTGATCGGATTGACATATAAGCGTGTGTCAATTTCCCACTATATGCACTTGTGTTGCAAGTGAGGTGTAGTCTCTTTGGCACAAGTCCTTGAGTCGTCTTGACTTGGGTACACAATTTGACTCAAAGAAGATACATTCAGGATCTTCTTCTCAAGTTCAAAATGGAGAACACTAAACCTGCAGGTACACCTTTGGAGATGAATCATAAACTTAGTGTTTATGAAGGTGAGAAAATTGAAGACATTAAAGAGTATCAAAGCTTGGTAGGTAGCTTGATATATGCTACTCATACAAGGGCAAACATCTCATATAGTGTGGGAGTGCTTAGTCAGTTCATGCACTCGCCGAGAAGACCACACATGGATGCAGCGAAGAGAGTACTTAAGTATCTCAAAGTTACAATCAACGAAGGTATATTCTATCCTTACTCTTCAGATTTGGATATCGAAATCTATTCAGATGCAGATTGGGCAGGAGCTAAGGATGATAGAAAAAGTACATCTGGTTACTTAGCATTTGCAGGTTCGAAGCTAGTGTCATGAAGTTCCAAGAAGCAACCAACAGTTGCTTTATCTTCAACTGAAGCAGAGTACAGAGGCTTGACCATAGCAACTCAAGAGGCAATATGGTTAAAAGCATTGTATACAGATTTGTGACTTGTGAGTTCCAAACCTCACATATTTGGAGATAATGTAAGTTCCATGCATCTAGCGGAAAATCCTATTTTTCATGCGAGAACCAAGCACATAGAAGTCCATTACCACTTCATCAGGGAGAAGCTCATGGCAAAGGAAATTGACATTTCTTTTGTTCCTACTGAAAAGCAAGTAGCAGATATGATGACGAAGGCACTTGATGGAGTAAAGCTTTGTAGATTCAAAGCTATGGCAGGTATTCAACCTATCAGAGAATGAAGACTCAAGCATACTTTAGCTTGAGGGGGATCCGTTGGAACATCAAGCTTACACTATGCTTGAGGTGGATTTGATCTACATCAAAGGCTATTGCGTTGAAAGAATATCCGTTGGAGAGTTCTTTTTCATATGCTCATTTATTGTATTTTTTTGAGAGATTTTTGATGGTTCATTTACCGTTGTAAAAGCCTTGAGCTTTACACATGTAAAGGTAGAAAGATAGAGCCAAATACCCACTAATTTTTGGTGGTTGAAGTTGCATTCAATCAAGCAATGAATCACCTAAAAGTAGATCAAAGTAGATCTTCACTTTTCCTAGATTGTATAAAGACTTGAAATCACTTGTACATTACATGGAAGCAATATACATACACTTGTGACCATCATTGTCTTGCTCCTTCAATTCTCTGCATCATCTTCTTTGCCAACAGTAATCTTGCAGAGACTGCTGCTCTCTCTCTAGAGCTCCAAATTGAGTGCAAGATGACTCATTGGAAAGGTATACGTGTGTTGTTTATGCCTATAAAGTTTCAAAGCATTTAGTTCAGTAGATTGGGAGAAATCTGAGTTTTTCTGTCTCGGGGTCAATCTCTGTGTATTCTTGAAAAATAGGAAGTACCCCCATAAAAGGATTTTTTCTAATTGTAATCACGTTGGTCGCTATGGGCATTTGAAGTTCATTGTCTCTTCCATAGATAGTAAGTTTTTTTAGCTAGTCGACCCGCGAACCTATCTGTTTTGTATCGACTCATTATCCTTGATGCTCCAAAGTACATAGTGTATTTCTTTGCACTTATTACATGCCTATAAGGTCTATTTGAGTCTCCATAAGCTCAAGGGCTGGTCTTGTGCCGGTTGGCTTGACCAAACTTTGTCGCTTCGAAACGCACTTTTCTACCTTCGACAAGCTTCTCCAAGTTTTTTCATAGACTGCAGCGCTTTAGTGGGACACCTGTTAAGTACATATGCTGACACATGACAGCCTCAAGCCAGAAACTATGTGGTAAAGCCTGACTCTTGACCATACACCTCGCTATCTCCATGAGTGACATGTTCTTTCGTTCAGCAACTCCATTCTGTTGAGGTGTATATGGCACTATACACTCGTGTTTTACCTCACGTTCAGCCAGAAATGCATTAAAATCAGAAGACATATATTCCGCCCCTCGATCTGAACGAAGGATGCCCATTTTACATGCTGACAGATTTTCAACCAAACCAAAAACTGTTTGAAGCACATGGACACTTTGGACTTTTCCTTCAATGGACATACCCATGCATGCCTGGAAAACTCATCAATGAAAGTCACAAAGCAAAGATAATTTCCAAAAGAAGGTGTCTGCATAGGACCACAGACATCACTATGTACAAGCTGCAATTTCTGAGTATCGCGAAGTGAACCATCTTTTGGAAATGAGGAACGCTGCATTTTACCCAAAATACAACCTTCACAAACATGTTTTCTAGGTGCCTCAAGTTTGGGCAAAGAGGACACCATTTCAGATTTCTGCAGGCATAGCAAACTAGCAAAATTCAGATGACCAAAGTGCGCATGCCAAATCTTTGCATCTGACATAGCCTAGGAATCATGTACTACACATTGCCGAATCATTCATAGATCTTTCATAGTCTATGAGCTTATATATCCCACGACATAAAATGCCAGAAGCAATAATCACATCGCCATTTGACGGATCATGAACTGTACACCTGACCTCAACAAATTTCACAACCAAGCCAATATTGCCTAATGCAGAAACTGATAATAGGTTCTTCTTGATCCCTGGCCCAAATAAAGCATCTGACAAAGTGAAAGAACTACCATCAACAATAGTCAAAATGATCTTACCAACTCCCATAACAAGATAAGAGAAGTTGTTGGCGGATGTAACAGTATTCCCTGTAGTGGCAGGCTCACGTGAAGAGAAGAAATTGCACTGCGAGGTAATATGTTTGGTCGACCCACTGTCAAAATACCAAACATCTGAGTCTACTACAAACATGCAGTGTTCATGAGAAGATAGGTCAAAACTGCAAACAGTAGTAAACTCCCATTCTTCTTCCTGCGCAAGATTAGCAGACTCTGTTTTTGGAGTAGAGGCCTTTGTAACAACCATTCCTGCCTCTTTTGCAACCATGATCATTTCCTTTATAGTACTTGCAAAACAATTTTTGCTTTCCTGATTTCTTTTCATCTTTGTCTTCCATCTTCGATTGTGCAGAATTAACAGATTTCTGCTTACTAATTGAAGAGCTCCATTTTTCTTTGCCCTTCTGACTAGCCAGGAAAGCTTGATCTGCAACATGCATAATGGATCTGTTCTGCTTGGACTGATCTTCCTACAACAGAACAGAGACTAACTCCTCAAATGACAAGGCACTTGGATTGCCTTTCATCATCAACCGAAGAGTCAAAGCAAAACTCTGATATGAATCAAGAAGACCATTCTGAACAATCTGCACAGGTGAGCTATCTGGTATAACCTCATCAACAGAAATCAACTATTCCTTCAAGTCTTTGATCTTTGTTAGGAAACTGTCCATTGAATCACCTTCATTCATGTGCTCACTCTCCAACTGTTTTCGAAGGTAAGCAACACCAGCCTCATTCCTAGCTTGATACAATGTGGTAAGTGTAACCTAAGCATCCTTAGTTGTCCTGCAAGAGTGAATGTGAGGAATAATGGCACGTTTCACAAACAAATCTATCAATGCATGTGCTTGGGCATCTTTGCCATCCCAGCGCATCTGCTCTGTAGTAGATGCAGTAGAAACCGTAGCACAAACAAGAATATGCAGAATATCATCATCTTCGACACCTTCTGTATCAGCTTCAATACCTGCTGTTGTAACAATTGTAGGTGTGATAGGACGTTTTTCAACACCCCATACAATGTTCCATAGTCCTTTTGCAACCAATACATGTTGCATCATATAAGCCCACAACGGGTAGTTGGTACCATCCAACTTATCCCCAACAACCAACATACGAAATACATCACTACTTTCAGCCATGGCTGGTGACTAAAATACCTTGATGCAGAAAATTGACTATATCTCAAAAATTTGAACAGAACTTCCCAGACGAGTTTTGCTAAACCTGTAGCAGACTTTGAGACACTTATACTGGAGAATAGAAACTGGTATATACCTTTGGCACAAAAAGATGAAATAGCATGCACAAGCACTACGATAGTGCATTCGGAGGCCGAAACAAGCTCATATCACGATTTCGGCACCATAGAGCAAAGCCGTTTTGATCTCGAAAACACCTGAGTATGCTCACCAAAATTCATACGATTCTTAGAGTGCAAACTGAGGAGTGTCCACGACACCCTAGATGAAGCGACGACCTGCTCTGATACCAATTATTGGAGATAGGTGTCTGCGGAAGCACGCAAATAGCACAAGGAAGGAGAAGAAGCTTGGAGCACAACACACAATATTGAATGTATTACTAGAGAATGTACAAAGATAAGTAGCCCATTAGGGCAATAGGCGTATATACAAGCCAGGGGAAAAAACCTCCTAAAGAGGGAAAAAGTGCCCCGGTGGTCCTAGTGTATTCACACACATCACTACCTAAATATAACAACAACAATATACTTCTTAAAGCACTTAAACACTTCATCCTTGTGCTTCATGAAAAATAGAATGGTCCACATGCTACAATCATCTATGAAAGACACATAATATCTTGAGCCTCATATAGATGGCTCCTTACTTGGACCCCACACATCCGTGTGCACTAGATCCAAAAGATTTTGATACATATATCCGTGTGCACTAGATCCAAAAGATTTTGATACATATAAATCATGTGTTGCCTTGTGATATTAGGCAAACCAAGTACCCTTTGGTCCCTGCAAATTTTTTTAAGTGTCCTCTCACCAATGTGAGCAAGCCTTTTGTGCCATATCTCCAACTCTGTTAGAGTTTGAGATCCATAGCCAAACAAAGCTATGTTCTTTGTATCTTCCACTTCAAAAGTAAAAAGCCTTCCTATCTTTTCTCCTTTGACAATCCTTCAAAAGCCTTGCCTTGGGTCTTCAACATATGCTCCAAATCTGTTGAATCTAACCTACAATCCTTTTTCAACAATCTTTCCAACACTTATTAAATTTCTGGTAATTGTAGGGACATTCAAGACTTTGCTTAAGAGGTTCATATTCCCATCTGATGTCTTCATATTACCTATCTTCTCCACTGAGTGCTTTGTGTCATCTCCTGTTTGCACTTCATGCTTGCTATGTGGATCCTCCAAATCAGAAAGTAAAGCCACATTTCCTACTACATGATTTGAGCATCCTGAATCAATGTAAACGATGTGATCATCATCCTTACTCTTCTTCATTGATAGATTCATAATCAATAATGAATCTTCTTAACTTTGGTCCTCTGCATAGTTATTGTAATCTCTTCTTCCTCTATGGCCACTTTGATAGTTGTTGTTCTTGTAATTGTTGTTGTAGTAGTTGTTGTTGTAGCCTCCATTGTATCTGCCTCTATTTGATCCAAAGCCACCTCTATTGAATCCTCTTCCTCTTGAGTTCCTCGGGTTCCTGAAACATTCTTCAGTAGTATGATTAGATAAGCCACATATATTACAAGGTTGAGATGATTGGAATCTCCCCCTGCTTTGTTTTCCACCTCTGCCTCTTCCTCTAGCTCTTTCTCTACCTGCAAAGTTTGCTTGGAAAGAGCTACCTTCATCTTCATTCTTTCTATTCTTTGACTTGTCCTTGACCTTAGCTTTATCATAATATAAGGTAGAAGTTTGATGACCTCTTGAGGGCTCACCACCTTTGCTAATCTTTGCTTCATGAGTGAAGAGTTGGCCCATGAGTGTGTTGATGTCAAGTACATGCATATCCATGTATAAATCCATGGCTATTATGAATGACTCCCACTTGTCATCTACTTTGATTGCATTTATAATTTGTCTAATGATTTACTCCTCTTCAATTACCTCTCGAATGCTTCCAAGTTGATGTGAAATCTCCTTCATCTTTGTGACATAATCAGTCACACTTTGCTTGGAGCTTTTCTTCATTGTTGTGAACTCCATCCACAATTGGTTCTTCCTTGCTTGAGTGTTGGAGGAGAAGAAAGAAGAAAGTGCATTCAGGTCTCTCTTGATGTCTTGCATCCCTTGACATGAGGTAAAAGAAAATTAGAGATTGAGTTTAGAATAAAGGACCTTGCAAGTGCATCCTTCGAACACCAATTTGAAAGTCTTTCCACTTCTTCATGTCATGCTTGCCCTTTGTTCCTCATGGTTGGCATTGCTTCATCTCCAGATATGAATCCATATAGATTCCTCCCTTGAAGGTAAGCCTCCATCCTTAGAGACCATGTTGGTTAGTTGTATTGATCCAATTTGTCAATTGTTGATGGAAATCCATCTCCCATGATTCTTGACTATGCTCTGATACCACTGTGAAGAGAGATGGTGGATGGAATCTGAAGATGGGTTGGTATTGCTACATCCGGCTTCACACCAGCCAAGTGAGACTTCAGATTTGATTAGTAGTCCCTTTGACTTTCCTAAATCTATGAAAATATCAGCCAAGTTCTTTGGAACATGTATCTCAAAAGTTTAAGTCAAGACAGACTAGTTGCAAAATGACTAGTTCCCAAAACGTGCTATTTTTGAACATACACCTGCTGGAAAAAATGAACAGTGCTCTCAACCTCATAGGAATAAGAAAACTTAATTTTGGACATAGCAAACTGACTTAGCAAGCTTCCCAATCCAAGTTAAAACACTTCAATTCATGAACTGAGCAGTGAGAACAAGTTTTATCAAATTCTGGAACATCCTACCATTCTTGGGGATCTGTAGAGATAGACCAATGAGCAGTAAAATGCAGAATTCTCCCAAACTATAAACTCAATGACCATGATAGCTTGTATGCAAAAGATAGACGGTAAGAGAAATTCAATGCGTTTTAAAACTCGCAAAAAGGTTGAGTAGAGCTCGAGATATGAGCTTCTGAAGTTACTGCTCTGAGTGAGTATAGCAGAGAACAAAATAGAGAAGTAGAGAATGATGAATGTATAGATTCACATAAGATTACAATGACATTGGCAATGAATATTTGCAGAATGGGAGTATAATGATAGAGATATGGATTTAGCTCTTCAATCTCTACAAAAGGACATGAAGTGGTCATGTACAAGGCTTGCTAATCACCATTTCCTTCTTGCTCTTTTCATAGCTACTTTTGGAGGGAGTTTTGAATTCGAATTTGAATGGCGCCACCTAAAAGTGATCCCCAAAGTTAGGAAATACTCCCACCACTCACTAATTCATGGTTTTAGGTAGTTAGAGCCACGAGTTTTATTTTAACATCATGGATGACTTAAGCCATTACAAGAGATAAAATATACTCTTTTACAAGAGGTGTTCACATGACTACAAATGAACATAAATCAAGTAATATCAAGCATCTAGGCTTGGGTAAAATGCACCAACAGCTCCCCTCAAGGCTAACATGCTTGTCCTCCAAATATATCTTCAATTTTCCTTGATTTCTTGCAAGCCAATCATCAACTTGAATCTACTTAACTTTGTATCATCAAGAGCTTTAGTCAACATGTCTGCACATTGCATATCTGTAGAGACATAGGATAATTGAATATCCTTGCTCATTAGCTTCTCCCTTAATGGTAGTGGACTTCAATATGCTTGGTTCTAGCATGATATACCGGATTAGCTGCTAGATGTAGTGAGCTTGTGTTGTCACAAAAAATGTGAGGTGTTGAAGAATAAAGTCCAAGATGTCTGTACAAAGACTTTAACCACATGATTTCTTGCATTGCATTAGCCAAACCTCTATATTCGGGTTCAGTAGAAGATAATGCCATGGTTGGTTTCTTCTTGGATGACCAAGAAATGATTTTTGAACCTGCAAGTGATACATACCCGGATGTGCTTCTTCTATCATCTCTAGATATGCTAACACTATAGCATATATCCACCCTTGTGAGTGTTACATAGTTCAAACTTCCAACCAAGCTTTTATAGCTTGTGATGTCTTCAATTGGCTCTCCTTCATAAGCACTAAGCTTATGATTTTGCTCCATAGGTGTACCTGCACACTTGGTATGTTCCATCTTGAACTTTCGAGCATGTCATGCACATACTTCCTTTGTGTGATGTATATACCTTAACTTGTGTAGATTAAATCCAATCCAAGAAAATAAGTGAGTGGTCCAAGGTCACTTATTTTGAACTCCTCCTTCATTTGAATCTTTACGTGTTTGATTCCTTCAAGATCATTCCCTATGATAATGATATCATCAACATACACACATAGATAGATCACTTCAGATCCATTGCTCTTTATGAACAAAGAGGTATCTGCCTTGCTAGCTTTGAATCCTTGGTCCTGCAACTAAGTCACCAATATGAAATTCCAAGGTCTTGGAGCTTGCTTCAATCCATACAAAGCTTTCTTTAATTTGCATGCATAGTTAGGATCATGTGCATCCTCATATCCAGGAGGTTGTGCCATATAGATTTCCTCTGAAATCCATCCATTCAAGAAAGCATTCGTTACATCAAGTTGATAGAGCTTCCAATTTCTAGATGCAGCAAGACTAATGATAACCCTAATTGTAGGCATTTTTGCAACAAGAGAGAAAGTCTCCTCATAATCAATACCATGGGTTTGAGCAAACCCTTTAGCAACTAACCTTGCTTTGTGTCTATTTATACTTCCATTTGGATTCCTCTTGATTTTGTATATCCATCGAGATCCAATTAGCTTCATAGATGGCTTGTTTGGTACAAGCTCCCAAGTGTCATTCTCCTTCAAGGCTTCCATTTCTTCATCCATTGCATCTCTCCAAGCTTTCTTGCTTTGTGCTTCTTCGAATGTGGTAGGTTCTTCATTGGTTGACTCCTTTGCAATGTAGATTGAGTGCTTGGTGACCAAAGAAGTACCATAACCAAAACCTTTGCTCTTCCATAGCTTTAGTCTTTCCAAGTCTTCTAGGTCAATCTCCGAATCACTTTCTTCAATTTGCTTTGGATCCTTTGATTAAGTGATGGGAAATCTTCATCTAAGTCATAAGGCAGCTTCACTTTCCTGTCATCATCAAACCATGATTTGTTTTCATAAAAAATTACATCTCTACTCACAGAAAAACCTTTATTAGTTGGATTGTACAATCTATATCCTTTTTGGTTTTGATCATAACCAATAAATATGCACTTCTCTGCCTTGGGATCCAATTTCAACTCTTACTTGAGAAGGAATGTGAGCATATGCTAAGCATACAATGATTTTACAATGCTCTAGACTAGGTCTTCTTACATTCCACACTTCATATGTAGTGGTTCCATCTAGTGACTTAGATGGAAGTCTATTTATGAGAGATGTGGCTGTAGACACAGCCTCTGCCCATAGTTAGTTTGGCAATCCCTTTTCATTGAGCATGGACCTTGCGACTTCAACTATAGCTCTGTTTCTCCTCTCTGCTACACCATTGAGTTTGGGTGTATATGTTGTAGTGACTTCTCTTTTAATGCCTCTTTCATACAAGAAGGCATCAAATTCAGAAGAGAAGTATTCTCCTCCACCATCTGATCTGAGTCTTTTCAAAGACCTACCTGTTTGGTTTTCAACAAGAGCAACAGACTTCTTAAAGCAATTAAACACTTCATCCTTGTGCTTCATGAAAATTAGAATGGTCCACCTGCTACAATCATCTATGAAAGACACATAATATCTTGAGTCTCATATAGATGGCTCCTTACTTGGACCCCACACATCTGTGTGCACTAGATCCAAAAGATTTTGATACATATATCCTTTCTTATTGAAAGGTTGTCTATGAGCCTTGTCAAGTTGACAAGCTTCACACTTATAAATCATGTGTTGCCTTGTGATATTAGGCAAACCAAGTACACTTTGGTCCCTGCAAATTTTTTTAAGTGTCCTCTCACCAATGTGAGCAAGCCTTTTGTGCCATATCTCCAACTCTGTTAGAGTTTGAGATCCATAGCCAAACAAAGCTATGTTCTTTGTATCTTCCACTTCAAAAGTAAAAAGCCTTCTTGTCTTTTCTCCTTTGGAAATCCTTGTAAAGCCTTGCATTGGGTCTTCAGCATATGCGCCAAATCTGTTGAATCTAACCTGCAATCTTCTTTCAACAATCTGTCCAACACTTATTAAATTTTTGGTAATTGTAGAGACATACAAGAATTTGCTTAAGAGGTTCATATTCCCATCTGATGTCTTCACATTACCTATCTTCTCCACTGAGTGCTTTGTGTCATCTCCTGTTTGCACTTCATGCTTGTTATGAGGATCTTCCAAATCAGAAAGTAAAGCCACATTTCCTGCTACATGATTTGAGCATCCTCAATCAATGTAAAAGATGTGATCATCATCCTTACCCTTCTTCACTGATAGATTCATAATCAATAATGAATCTTCTTGATTTTGGTCCTCTGCATAGTTATTGTAATCTCTTCTTCCTCTACGGCCACTTTGATAGTTGTTGTTCTTGTAATTGTTGTTGTAGTAGTTGTTGTTGTAACCTCCATTGGATCTACCTCTATTTGACCCATAGCCACCTCTATTGAATCCTCTTCCTCTTGATTTCCTTGGGTTCCTTAAACATTATTCAGTAGTGTGATTAGATAAGCCACATATATTGCAAGGTTGAGATTATTGGAATCTATCCCTGCTTTGTTTTCCACCTGTGCCTCTTCCTCTAGCTCTTCTTGTACCTGCAAAGTTTGCTTGGAAAGAGCTACCTTCATCTTCATTCTTTCTATTCTTTGACTTTTCCTTGACCTTAGCTTTATGAGAATATAAGGCAGAAGTTTGATTACCTCTTGAGGACTCACCACCTTTGCTAATCTTTGCTTCATGAGTGAAGAGTTGGCCCATGAGCATGTTGAGGTTAGGTACATGCATATCCATGTATAAATCCATGGCTGTTGTGAATGACTCCCACTTGTCATCTGCTTTGTTTCCATTTATAATTTGTCTAATGATTTGCTCCTCTTCAATTACCTCTCCAATGCTTCCAAGTTGATCTGAAATCTCCTTCATCTTTGTGACATAATCAGTCACACTTTTCTTGGAGCTTTTCTTCATTGTTGTGAACATTCACAATTAGTTCTTCCTTTCTCGAGTATTGGAGGAGAAGAAAGAAGCAAGTGCATTCCAGGTCTCTCTTGATGTCTTGCATCCCTTGACATGAGGTGAAAGAAAATCAGAGATTGAGTTTAGAATATAGGACCTTGCAAGTGCATCCCTTGAACACCAATTTGAAAGTCTTTCCACTTCTTCATGTGATGGTTTCCCTTTGTTCCTCATGGTTGGCATTATTTCATCTCCAGATATCAATCCATATAGATTCCTCCCTTGAAGGTAAGCCTCCATCCTTAAAGACCATGCTGGGTAGTTGTTTTGATCCAATTTGTCAATTGTTGATGGAAATCCATCTCCCATGTTGCTTGACTATGCTCTGATACCAGTGTAAAGAGAGATGGTTGATGCAATCGGAAGATGAGTTGGTACTGCTACCACAAGCTTCACACCAGCCAAGTGAGACTTCAGAGTTGATTAGTAGACCCTTTGAGCTTCTTAGATCCACCAAAATATCAGCCAAGTACTTTGGAACATGTATCTCAAAATTTTAAGTCAAGACATACTAGTTGCAAAATGACTAGCTCCCAAAACTTGCTATTTTTGAACATACACCTGCTGGAAAAAATGAACAGTGCTCTCAATCTGGTAGGATATAGAGAAATTTCTTTTGGAAGTAGCAAATAGACTTAGCAAGATTCCCAATACAAGTTAAAACACTTCAATTCATGAACTGAGCAGTGAGAAGAAGTTTTATCAAATTCTGGAACATCCCTCCATTCTCGGAACTATATAGAGATAGACCAGTGAGCAGTAAAATGCAGATTTCTCCCAAACTATAAATCCAATGACCACGAGAGTTTGTATGCAGAAATTAGATGGTAGAAAAAATCCAATGCATGTCAAAACTATGAAGAAAGTTAAGTAGAGCTTGAGATATGAGCTTATGAAGTTACTACTTTGAGTGAGTATAGTAAAGAACAAAATAGAGAAGTAGAGAATGATGAATGTATAGAGTCACATATGATTACAACCACATTGGCAATGAAGATTTGCACAATGGGAAGTATAATGATAGAGCTATGGAGTAAACTCTTCAATCTCTACAAAATGACATGAAGTGGTCACGTACAAGGCTTGCTAATCACCACTTCCTTCTTGCTCTTTTTATAGCTACTTTTGGAGGGAGTTTTGAATTCGGATTTGAATGGCTCCACCTAAAAGTGATCCCCAAAGTTAGGAAATATTCCCCTAGCTCACTAATTAGTGGTTTTAGGTAGCTAAAACCACGAGCTTTCTTTTTACATCATGGGTGACTTAAGCCATTCTTTTTCTCTTTTCTTTTTCCACAATTACAAGAGCTAAAATATGTTCTTTTACAAGAGGTGTTCACATGACTACAAATGAACATAAATCAAGTAATATCAAGCATGTAGGCTTGGGTAAAATGCAACAACAGCTCCCCCTCAAGCCTAACAAGCTTGGCCTCCAAATATATCTTCAATTGTCCTTGATTTCTTGCAAGCCAATCATCAACTGAATCTACTTACCTTTGTACCATCAAGAGCTTTAGACAACATATCTGCACATTGCATATCTGTAGAGACATAGGATAGTTGAATATCCTTGCTCATTAGCTTCTCCTTTACATAATGGTAGTGGACTTCAATATGCTTGGTTCTAGCATGGTATACCGTATTAGCTACAAGATGTAGTGAGCTTGTGTTGTCACCAAACATGTGAAGTGTTGAAGAATGAAGTCCAAGATCTGTGTACAACAACTTTAACCACATGATTTCTTGCATTGCATTAGCCAAACCTCTATATTCGGCTTCAAGAAGTAATGCCACAGTTGGTTGCTAATGATGCTGATGTGTCAACACTTGATATTATTGTGACTATTGAGGCTCTTATGGTTGATTTTGTTTCCCACATGTGGCTCCTACATTCTGGTGGTTCTTTCCATGTGACACCACATAGAGAACGGTTCTCTACTTATGTAGAAAAGTCCCTTGGTACATAGAGAACGGTTCTCTACTTATGTAGGAAAGTCCCTTGGTACTGTGAGACTTGGTGAATCTCACAAGTGTGACATTGTCACACTTGGAGATGTGGTTGTGCACACTACAAGAAATAGGGGGGCATAGCGATGCCCCCAAATTGAAAAAAAAAACGGGAACCATCGCTTATGCGACGGTACTGTCGCATAAGCGACGACCCTGTTTCTTCTTTTTACACACACATATGCATACATATGCGTACATAATGCACATGCATATGCATACATACATGCATACACATACACACACATAGACACATACATACACATAGACACATACACATACATACACACAAATATACACACAAATTTACACAGACATACACATGCATACACACACATACACACATAGACACACACACATACACACATAGACACATACACACATAATGCATATGCATATGCATACATACATAATAACATGCATACACACATACACACACATGCATACATATGCATACACACATACACACACATACACACACATGCATACACATGCATACCCACATACACACATAGAGAGACATACACACACATATACACACACACATATACACACACACATACACACATATGCATACATAATGCACATGCATATGCATACATACATGCTTACATGCATACACACACATACACACATATACATATACACACATAGACACACACACACATAGAGAGAGACACACACATACACACATATATATGCATACACATGCACGTAAAGAGACATACACACACATACACATACATGCATACATATGCACATACACACACATATGCACATACAGAGATACACACACATATATACACACACACATACACACATACAAACTTACACACACACGGATACACACACACATATATAAACAAACACATACACACTAGACACATACAAACTTCCACACACACATACACACATCCACACACATTTACACATACACACACATACACATGCATATAGACATATATATACAGATACACATATATATACACACATAGAAACACACATATACACACATATACACACATAGACACATACACACTTACACAGACACATACACACATCCACACATGCATGCATACATATGCATACATACATACTTACATGCATACACACACATGCATACATTTGCATACATAATGCACATGCATATGCATACATGCTTACATGCATACACACTCACATATACACCTACATACACATATACACACATACATATGTACACATATATATATTGATTTCTAACCCATTTTGTTTTATATGTACATGTATTATGGATCCTAGTAGAGAGAGAAAGGTGAAACTCACTCTCATAAAAAGTCTTATGAGAGCAAGAGTTCCACCTGTTACTCTAAGGATCATCATGCATGAGTACTCAAAGATGCCTGATGATGAGCTGGATTATACAATCCAGATGCTTGCCCAGCAATCAGAGGAAGGCTCTTCTACGGCTCCACATGTAGGAAGACAGCTATCTGCTCATAAGTATTTTTTTTCATAAAATTTTTAATGATATTATAACACATATTTTTATTTATTTTTATCTATCTATTTTTAGGACACCTATACCACCTCTAGATCATGATACCAGAGCAGAGGTGCCTATGAAGACATGCATAGGCACCTTAGGGCTAGAGTGCGATATAGCCAGAGGGGAACATTGTGTACATGGGGAATGGATTGGAGTTCAAGAGAAGAATGTGGGCATTATGCGACTCTTACCTGCACCTTGTCCACTTACAGTGGAAGTAAGTATAAATTTTATATATAAATTGAAATAAATATCTTATGTTTTATTTACATGATTTTTTTTATTTTTGTAGTAAGCATGATGAAAGGGATAAAAAATACGTACTTAGTTCACTTGAGATAGAGTTTGGGATAGGATGGTCGCATAAGTGGTGTCTAAAAGAGATGCAGACACTTATGGCTCATCATCGCGATAATGCATGGTACACATTGCTTTTATGTATATATACGTGGATACGAGTATGTGTTCCATTCCTTTATGTATGTATGTATATGAGAGAGAGAGAGAGAAAAGAGTGAGACTAGAGGTACAAATATAGGCATATGTATGTATATGAGAGAGAGAGAAAAGAGTGAGACTAGAGGTACAAATACAAGCATACACACACATATACATCATACATGCACAATTACACACATATACACATACATGCACATTTATACATACATGCACATTTATACATACATGCACATTTTTTACACACACATACACATGCATGCAGTTACACACATATAATGAATACACATAGACACATACACATACTCACATACACATACACATAAATAATCATATGTACACACACATAGACTCATATAATCATATTTACATGCATATACACACACACACACAACACATGCATACGCACATATTATTACACATACATACACACATGCATATGCACATATAGAAACACATACATACACACATGCATACTGATATATCTATATGTATATCTACACATATATATATATATATATATATATATATATATATATATATATATATATATATATATATATATATATATATATATATATATATATATATATATATATATATATGTGTGTGTGTATCTATATATAAATAAATAGATAAATAAATCCTATTTCAAAAATCCAAATTCAAAAACACTAATTTTGATATTAGGGTTTTAAAAACCCTAATTTAGAAACTCTAATTCAGCCTTTTACCCATATGATTGAAGTATATGTACAAATTGCATCTATTCCTCCGACGTTCTACTAGAGAGATGTCTCTCCTCCCAACCTTATGCCTCTATATGTAGCTACTCGAATCAACAAGGATCATAATATATATAAAGATATATACACATCATGTAGATACACATACATAAATGTAAAATGGAGTAGACAATTATGCATCACACACACATGCCTAAATGCACACATAAATATATATACATGCATACATATTTACATGTACACATTTACACATAGAAACATATACATATATACATGTACACATCACATATACATGCTGACATGCACAAATGTATACTTATACATGCATACGCAATTATAAACACTTGCATATATTACATGAATACATGAATATTTTACACAAATGCATATGCATATATCCACATATGCATACTAACACATGTATACATATATCAAATATATGCACACACATACATATACATGAAATACATATATATGCATAGTAACACATGTCAACATATAATACACATGAATACACACACATATGCATACATACATGATAAAAATTTGCTCCTCGAAGATAAAGCTATGTATAAAATAATTAAGCATACCCCCGAGCTTCATGTTCTAACTTAAAGGAACATTATTTCATCTCTCTAGTAGGATTCATTGTTATTCAAGTTGAATAAAGAATCTATTATCTGATATCCATTCAGAAGCTTCAAGTTATTGATCGATAATTAGAGTAGAATTTACTATCTAATCATTTTGGTAAGACATCAATATAGTCTCATCTTCATTATCCTTATTGATTTCATTTATTTCTTCTTTTGTTAAATGTGTGTTCTCATGAGTCACATCATCTATTGATGGATTAATATGGATTTCTGGTAATTCATCTTCCTCATTAGTAGAATTAGCATGTAGAGTATTATCCTCTTCATCAAAAAGATTAGTATCATTATCACTTATAATGATTCTAATTTTTCTTTCAGATGTTGATGTATCAGTATCTGATGTTGAATCATCAAGAGGACTTTCTTCGATCTCTCTAACAATAAACTGTTCAAACAATGACCTACCTCTAGGTTGAACATGAATGACTTGCCACCAAGGGTGAGCATCTGGGTTTTTATAAAAAAATGCGTGCTCAATATGCCTAGGAAGAATATATGGTTCTTTAGTAGATCCCATTACTTTGGAAGAATGAATTGCCCAAAACCCAGATAATTCCTTTCTTAATGTGGAATTACTACCTTTATACTCGGCTCGAAACCACTGAACCTTCAAAATGACCTATCAAAATATATAAAAAAAAAAACCCATTATTAGGTGCTTAAAAAAATAACTAACTCTATCATAAAAAATACAAACTTTTGTCTACTTGTTTGAATGTATGAAATGAAATTCAGTAGATACCAACAATAGTTTCTACGTAACCAAGTTCTCCATCTATAAGGTTCGTGTGTTTTGAGCTAGCACGTGATAATTGCTTGAAAGAAGCAACAATACTAGAATCCTCTGTTTTACGTAAAGAATCAATGGCGTTGATTCTAATATATTGTCCAAAAGCCCACATATTAGTGAACATTCGAGCCTGCAAAAGAAATTAAATTAGTAAATAGAAACTAATATACATATATGAAGAAAGCATAATATTATTAAAATAAAATTACCTTTTGTTCATAACCTATCATTAACTCTCTCTGTTCATCTGAGATTTCTTCATTATTTGCATTGGCGCGTTGCAAACGACTATATAGCCAATCCGTGAAAGAAGAAATACTTGTAATCTCATTATTATCGAGATTATGTCTATATCTTTTGTTTCTTCGCCTTTTACTTCGGAGATTTTGAAGTTCCTATTCATATACACTAAGGAACTCTTGCATGCATTTGCTATTATATGCTAGAAAAGTAGAAATATCATTTTTTTTCTTGAAATGTAAATAAAAATGGAACTCCCTTACCTGATAATACCTCATCTATTATTTTTGAAGAAGACTCCTTGGTCCATGCACGTGGAGCTTCTTCATGAACTCTTTCAAGGTACTCACTAACTTAATACATGCACTCTTCAAGCATCCAACCCTTTGCCATGGATCCTTCTAGTTTCGCTCTTTGTCGCACATAACCTTTTAATATTCCCATAAATCACTCGACCCAAAACATCCATCGAGTGTTGAAAATGCCTACAATCTCTATTTCATCTACAAGATGGACTAATAAATGAACCTGAATATTAAAAGTGAAGTAGGAAGCTCTTTCTCCATCAAACATAGTAGCTCTTTGCATTCATGTTTTTTTGTGGGATGGAGTTTTTGTCAATCTCTTTTGATGTAATCCACCTATACATATCATTAAAAAATTTATAATGAAGTTAATTCAAAAATAAAAGATATCTGATATTCATACATATTAAATATAAAAGTATTATAATTACCTTATAAGCGATCCAAGATGATAGATCACATCTCGTACTCCTTTTGTTGTACATCCATCGATAACCAAAGGTAAAATATGTTTCAAATTGTTATGCCAGTCATGGGTCTTTAACCTAGATAAGCTCCTATCATCCATAGTAAACATGTTTTGAAACGATGCTCCATATCCTGTAGGAGTCCTAATCAATTGAATCCTATTGTTGATAGTCTGTATCTCTTTTGTTGTAAGTACCCAAGGAGCAGGTGCATAAGTCGTTGTTGGAGATAGACATCTACGGAAGCACGCGAACAACACAAGGAAGAAGAAGAAGCTTGGAGCACAAACACACAATACTGAATGTATTACTAGAGAATGTACAAAGATAAGTAGCCCATTAGGGCAATAGGCGTATATACAAGCCGGGGGAAAAAAACCTCCTAAAGAGGGAAAAAAGTGCCCCGGTGGTCCTAGTGTGTTCACACACATCACTACATAAATATATCAACAAATCCCCCTGGGAGTGATGCGGTGAACAAGGAGCTGACACTCATGTATAAGGAAGTGCCAAGCTATGTCGAAATCACTCCACAAAAGGAAGTAAGCCCAAAGCTTTGCGAAAAGCTTCAAACTTCTCCCTAGGCAGAGCCTTCGTGAAAAGGTATGCAATGTTCTCCTGCGTGGGCACATATGCCAAGCTGATCTCCCCAGCAGAGAACCTCTCCCTGACATAGTGATAATGCACCTCAATGTGCTTAGTGTGAGCATGGAACACAGGGTTCCTCGCAATTGCCAATGCGCTCTAACTGTTAGTGAAGATGGTGGTGGCGGAAGACTGGCCAACACCCAAATCAGCCATAAGGCATATGAGCCACACACACTCAATAGTCGCTGTGAAAGCTGCCCTATACTCAGCTTCACAACTAGAAGTGGCCATAGTATGCTGCTTCTTGCTCAACCAAGATATACATGAGCTACCAAGCATGAAGCAAAAACCACTGGTGGACACACAAGTGTCATAGCAACCAGCCCAATCTGAGTCAGAAAAAGCATGCAAATCTAGCGGTAGTGATCCTCCCTTGGGATAAAACAACCCAAGTAGCCGAGTACCACTCAAGTAGAGAAAGATTCGCTTAACTGCCTTCCAATGCATGACTCCTAGGCAATGCATAAACCTGCTCATTTGTGAGACAACAAATTGAATATCTGTCCGAGTAATGCATAAGTAAATCAAGCATCCAACAGCCTTCTGATAGAGAACAGCATCAAATGCATCTCTAGCATCATGAAGACTCAATCGTAAACCTTGCTCCATAGGAGTGGCAATAGGCTTACGGTCTTCAAGGCCTAAATGCTGCAATAATGTGTCAATATATTTTTTTTGACACAAAGCCATTCCACCATCAACTTGCATAAACTGAATGCCCAAATAGTGATGCAAATGCCCCAAATCAGACATCTCAAATAAGTCATGCAAATCAGCCTTGAAATCAACAATATGCTTCTCAATAGGACCAGTGAGCAGCATGTCGTCAACATAGACAAAGGCATAGTTTTTGCCTGTTCAATATCATCTCTCTCATCAACAAGTGCATCATGTAAATCTGCATCAAAAATGGAACGATATGCATCATCATATGAAACCTGCAAAGGCTGAGAAGTTGCCTCATTAGGACCAGCACTAGAATGTCCACCTGTAAAAAGAGGCATCAAAGTATCATACATGTCTTTGGAGCTAACAGATGTCTCCTTAGTACATGAAAGCAATGGCTGAATAGCATCTTCCACAAATACAACATCACGGCTAACCAGAATGCGTTTAGTCTGTGGATGATACAGACGATAGCCTTTACTTTCAGAATTGTACCCAACAAAAATACATTTTACTGCCTTATCATCCAATTTTCTATGATGTTGTTCAGGCACTAGTGCATATGCCAAACAACCAAAAACACGCAGATGAGCAACAGATGGCTTGCGATCATGCCAAGCCTCATATGGAGTGATAGATTGCAGTGCTTTAGTGGGACACCTATTCAGTACATATGTTGCACACATGACAGCCTCAAGCCAGAAACTATGTGGTAAAGTGTGACTCTTGACCATGCACCTCGCCATCTCCATGAGTGACCTGTTCTTTCATTCAGCAACTCCATTATGTTGAGGTGTATACGGCACTATACACTGGTGTTTTATCCCACGTTCAGCCAGAAATGCATTAAAATCAGAAGACATATATTCCCCCCCTCGATTAGAACGAAGGGTGTCCATTTTATATGTTGACACATGTTTAGCCAAAACCAAAAACTGTTTAAAGCACATGAACACTTCAGACTTTGCTTTGAGTGGATGTACCCATGCATGCCTGGAAAAATCATCAATGAAAGTCATGAAGTAAAGATAATTTCCAAAAGAAGGTGTCTGCATAGGGCCACAGATATCACTATGTACATAAGATGCCAGAAGCAATAATCACATCGCCTTTTGACAGATCATAAACCGTACACGTGTCATCGACAAATTTCACAACCAAGCCAATCTTGGCTAATGCAGAAATTGATAACAGGTTCTTTTTGATCCCTGGCACAAATAAAGCATCTGACAAAGTGAAAGAACTACCATCAAGAGTAGTCAAAATGATCTTACCAACTCCCATAACAGGATAAGAGGAGTTGTTGGCGCATGTAACAATATTCCCTGTAGGGGTAGGCTCCAATGAAGAGAAGAAACTGCGTTGCGAGGTAATATGTTTGGTCGCCCCACTGTCAAAATACCAAACATCTGAGTCTACTACAGACATGCACTACTCATGAGAAGATGGGTCAAAACTGCAGACAGTAGTTAACGCCCATTCTTCTTCCTGCACAAGATTTGCAGACTCTGTTTTTGGTGTAGAGGCCTCTACAACAACCATTCCAGCCTCTTTCTTCTTTTCCTCTTTAGCAGCCAGTTTTGGACACTTCTTTATGATATGATCATTCCCTTTATAGTACTTACAAAACAATTTCTGCTTTTCTGATTTCTTCTCATCTTTATCTTCCTTCTTTGAATATGCAGAATTAGCAAATTTCTGCTTACTAGTTGAAGAGCTCCATTTTCCTTTGCCCTTCTGACTAGCCAGGAAAGCTTGATCTGCAACTCGCATAATGGACCTGTTTTGCCTGGACTGATCTTCTTGCAACAGAACAGAGACTACCTCCTCAAATGATAAGGCATTTGGATTGCCTTTCATCATCAACCGAAGAGTAGAAGCAAAACTCTGATATGAATCAGGAAGACCATTCAGAACGGTCTGCACAAGTGAGCTATCTGGTATAACCTCATCAGCAGAAATCAACTGTTCCTTCAAGTCTTTGATCTTTGTTAGGAAATTGTCCATAGAATCTCCTTCATTCATGTGCTCACTCTCCAACTGTTTTCGGAGGTAAGCAACACGAGCCTCATTCCTAGCTTGGTACAATGTGGTAAGTGTATCCCAAGCATCCTTAGCTGTTCTACAAGAGCGAATGTGAGGAATAATGGCACGTTTGACAGACAAGGCTATCAAAGCATGTGCCTGGGCATCTCTGCCATCCCAGTGAATCTGCACTATAGTAGGTGCAGCAAAAGCAACAGCACGAACAAGAATCTGCAGAATATCATCTTCAACACCATCTTCATCAGCTCCAACACCTGTATTTGCAGTACCTATAGTCATAGGTGTAACAGGACGTCTTTCAACACCCTGCACAATGTTCCACAATCCTTTTGCAACCAATACATGTCGCATCATATAAGCCCATAATGGGTAGTTGGTACCATCCAACTTATCCTCAACAGCCAACATACAGAATACATCACTGCTTTCAGCCATGGCCGGTGACTAAAATACCTTGATGCAGAAAATTGACTGTATCTCAAAAGGTTGAACAGAGCTGCCCACACGAACTCCGCTAGACCTGTAGTAGACTTTGAGACACTTATAATGGCAAACAAAAATTGGTATATACCTTTGGCACAAAAAGACGAAATAGCCTGCACAAGCGCTGCGATAGTGCATTCGGAGGCCAAAACGAGCTCAGATCACGATTTCGACACCACATAGCGAAGTTGTTTTGATCTCTGAAACACCCTGAGTATGCTCACCAAATTTCATGCGAATCTGAGACTACAAACGGAGGAGTGTCGACGGTGCCCTAGATGAAGCGACGACCTGCTCTGATACCAATTGTTGGAGATACACGTCTGTGGAAGCACGCGAACAACATAAGAAAGAAGAAGAAGCTTGGAGCACAAACACACAATACTGAATGTATTACTAGAGAATGTACAAAGATAAGTAGCCCATTAGGGCAATAGGCATATATACAAGCCAGGGGAAAAAACCTCCTTAAGAGGGAAAAAAGTGCCCCGACGGTCCTAGTGTGTTCACACACATCACTACCTAAATATATCAATAGTCGTTTCCTATCCATGTCTATCAAAAACTGGCCATAACTTTGGTTTTGAGTTTTGATCTTTCAAATCATTCCTTGATGCTATGGTATCTTTTAGTCCAAGAATATGTTGCCATAGTGAATAACCAATATTCTTGAATATATGCATAGGATCAAGAAGATGACATACTTTTAACTCTTTCCAGTACTCCAAAGAATACCATATTGATATGTTCTCTACAAGTGCCAATTTTCCTTTACCTCTCCTCACATACTCATTATATTCATCATCACTGAAGATTTCTGATTCTAGCTCTATTAGAGGTCCATCTGTCCATTTTTTATACCAATCCATAGACATCATAGGTTTTGGACACTCACCTGTTTCAAGCTTTCCATTAAAATGTATCATTTCTCTTTTAGTTCTTAATGGATGATCATCAGGCAAGAATCGTCGATATCAAAGATAAATATTTTTGTTGAGATTCTTACTATAGATTGATCTCAACCAATCACCACAATATGGACAATCTTTATAACCCTTAGTAGATATTCCTACATCATGAAAACGATAAAAATATAATTAGATTAAATCACATTTATTTATATGCATATTGAATAAAAAAATTACATCAATACCTAAAAAAATACCATATCTTGGAAAATCGTGAATAGTCCAAGCCACAATACCACGAACCGTAATATGTCTTTCATTGATGCTTTTCTATATATCAATGACATTAATACCTCTCCATAACTCTTTGAGATCATCAATGAGAGGAGCAAGATATACATTCATATCTTTAACTTGTCTTTTTCCTGGGATTAAAAGTGAAAGCATTAAATGTTCCTTTTTAATGCTAAGATATGCGGGAAGATTGTAGTTTATAACTACCACTGGCCATGTTGACCATTTACTGGATTTCATGAGAATGGATTAACCCCATCTAATGCAACTCCTAACTTTAGATTCTGTGGATTTTGTGCAAATTCAGGCCATAGAGAATCAATATGCTGAAAAGCAACACTATCATGAGGAATTCAGATTATTCCATCAGTACTTTTATGATCATGTCCCCATGTCAAAATCTTTGATAATTCGGGGCTTTGAAACATATGTCTAATCTGTGGAGCCAATGGAAAATGCCTCAATACCTTTTTTCGGATTTTACCTTCTTCCTCCTTATATCAAGGAGACTGACATTTGGGACATGTCAAAGAGTGTGCATATTCACCTCTATATAAAACAAAATCGTTAGGACATGCATGTATACATCGATAATCTATACCAAGATTGTTGATTATCTTCATCATTTCATCATGTGAGGTAGGAAGAATATCTGACTTGGTAAGCTTTTCAGATAATAAACTGTAAGTTCCTCAAAAAAAGATATATTAAAAAAAGTAAATAAATAAATATACATATATATATGCATATAATTTTATATATGTGTATGCTAGCGTGTATGTGTATGTGGATATGTATATGCATGTGCATGCGTATACATGTGTATGTGTATATGTATATATGTTATTTGATTTCGTTTTTAATTATTTCTTTGTATATTGTGGTTTGCAGATTTTCATATCTAGACCATTGAATCGTTTGGCGGTTTCCCATTTGATAGTCAATCTACTACCTGTCTTGCTAAGTTGTTTACAAATATTAAGTATCAGTTAGCTATGAAGGTATTATGTCATATGTAAAATGGGAGGATCCAATTTATCGCGAATATTTTGAAAGATGCATTTATAGTTTTAAAGGATGGGTGGACAAAAAGTGTCCATTCAATGTAAGTTCTTGTTCTTACCTTATCTAAAGTAAGAATAAAAACTTGCATTGAATGGACACTTTTTTTCCGCCCATCCTTTTAAAAAAAATTTCCACCCTTCAAAATCTTCGAGATAAATTTGCTCCTCCCATTTTACATATGACTTAATACGTGCATACCTAACTGATACTTAATATTTGTATGAAAAAGAGTTAGTAGCACAAGTATTAGGTCGAATAAAATAGGAGAAACATATGTGTCAAGAAGATTCTAAAGGTTTGGTAGACAATTCTAAAGGCTAGATGGACAAAACATCTTCATTCGATACAAGTATGTATAATTTGACCTTACTCTCATAACATGTGTATGTGTGTGTATGTTTATATGTGTGTATACAGTCATGTATAGTATGTGAATGTTTATATGTGCATGTATATATATATACATATATACATACATATATATATATATATATATATATATATATATATATATATATATATATATATATATATATATATATATATATATATATATATATATATACATATATACATACATACATATATATATATATATATATATATATATATATACATATATATATATATATATATATATATATATATATATATATATATATATATATATATATATATACATATATATATATATACATATATATATATATATACATACATATATATATATATATATATATATATATTGTTAGAGTATGATCAATGTCTACCCCTCATGATTGTATGCACATTTTGTAAGGCCCCCTTTATGAGGAGAAGCCAAGCGTGCATTACCCAATTGATGGGAATCCCAACTTGAATGTTGGATGAAGGTCATATTGGACCATGTAAGATATTATAAGGAAAGGGAGTTACCAGGGTCCCCAATTGTGGGGTCCGGGGCAGCGGTGAGCAGCCCCGGCTGGGGGGTCCAAGGGGGCCAGCGGGCCCCCTGGCTGGGGGGTCCCAGGGGGCCAGCGGGCCCCCTGGTGGGGGTCCGGGGGCAGCGCCCCCGGCGCGACGGTAAAGGGAATATTCCATGGAATATTCCCTGTCGGAGTCAAAAATCATTTATATTTGTTAGGTCGGTTCAACCAGTCTAAGCCGTGTATGGCAATTACGCGGGCGGTGGCCGCCCACGCCCTACCGCCCATGTATAGCCGTCCATGGCAGGCCACCCATGATCCTATATATACATGACTTCTGCACTACCTAAGACATTGAGTTGAGCCAGCATATCTCTACCTTGTATCTCCCTATCTAGAGTTGTCTAGATCACCATTTAAGCTCTACCTTGAGAGCGCACGGGTGGACAACGCCATCATCTTTGTACTTGCTGCTAGTAGAAAATTGTTGAGATTCTCCTATATCTGTTATCTTCTCTGCTATTGCTCCTGTGTTATATTGCGTAACTATTGTCTTACATGGTATCAGAGCTGTAAGGTTCGAATAGCTTGAGAAGTATCATTATTTTAGTCTACTAGCAGACTAGAATATCAGTAGATTATTCGAGTGATTACATGATGGCTTCATCGTCGAACACTAGTCTTGGTGCTTCTGCTAATGTTAATGCTGCACCTATTCGAATTCGTCCACCTGCATTCACTGAAGGGAAGCTGGATGGAACCAACTATACACTCTGGAAGTTCAAAATTTCTGCAATTTTGGACTCCTATGAATTACTTGACACTGTCATGGGACCGATGGGATTGGATCCAGAGCCTATACCAGTTGAAGATCCAGCAAATTCAAGATTGATGATTCAGCCAGATCCAGATCTTCTACGAGCTTGGAAGAGGCGGAATGCTGATGCATTATGTGCGATTGTCACTAGTGTAAGTGATTCTGTGCTTACTTTAGTTCAACATACTACTAAAGCACATGAGGCTTGGGGCATATTGGCTCGACAATATGAGACCAAGAACCACACTAGGATACAGAATTTAGAAAATCAGTTGGCAAATGAAAAGCATTCTGATTCTGAAAAGGCTGAAGATTTTATCAAACGGATAAAGCATCTTCAAGATCAATTGGCTGCAGTTGGTGTTGTTATAACACCAGAAGAGCTAGCTCGAAGATCTGTACGTGTTCTTCCAGCAAAGTATGATGGATTAGTAACAGCCCTTAACACTCAGGTAAGGCCAACTCCTCTTACATTTGAAGAGTTTTGTGCCATGCTTTTAGAAGAAGAGATGCGGCTGAAGAATCGGCAAAGTACAACTGATGCTGCATTCTCAGCAAATGCAAAAGGTAAAGGCTCTTCAGAGGGATCAAAGAAGAAGCCAAAGAAGAAAAAGTTCACAGGAAGTTGCTTCTATTGTGAAAAGAAAGGCCATGCCATCAAGGATTGCAGAAAGAAGCAAGCTGATGAACGGAATGGGACTGTAAAATCATCATGGAAGAACAAAGAGTCTGCAAACAATACAGAGCTGGAACTTTGGGTAGCTATTGAAGAGGTATGTTCATCTGCTCAAGCTCGTGTTGATGAGCCATGGATTTTAGATAGTGGAGCTTCTCGCCATATGACTAGTAAAAAGGATTGGTATAGTTCCCTAGTGCCTCTACGGGAATCCATCAATGTAGTGGTGGGAAACGACTCCAAGTGTCCAGCTGAAGGAACTGGAACCATCTCTTTTATCACTTCTCCAGGTGTTGAGAAAAAGTTATCCGATGTTCTCTATGTACCTACACTCAAAAGAAATTTGTTGTCAGTTTCTGCAATAACAGATCGTGGACTCGAAGTTCACTTCAATAAGAGTGGTGCGGAAATCATGGATTCATCAGGTAATGTTGTAGGTAAAGGCACACGACGGGATAACTTGTATGAGTTAAGTGCTTTAACTGCTACAGAAGATAAAGATGTAAGCAGGTTATGGCACCAACGATTTGGGCATCTCGGATTTGCAGTTTTGAAGGAGATGCAACGAACAGGGATGGTTGCTCATTTGCCTGCATTTTCAGAGTTGCAGGAACCTTGTGAAGCTTGTATGATGGGCAAGCAACAACGAAAGGCATTTCCAAGAGAGACCAGCAATCGATCTCAAGCTCCTCTAGAGTTGGTACATGCTGATCTCTGCGGTAAAATGTCTACACCTGCTTTAGGAGGATCTTTCTACTTCTTGCTGTTAGTCGACGATTATAGTAGAAAGATGTGGGTTTATTTCATTCGAGAGAAGGCTAATGCTTTTGAAAAATTTAAAGCGTGGCATAA
This sequence comes from Ceratopteris richardii, assembly GCA_020310875.1. NCBI lineage: Eukaryota > Viridiplantae > Streptophyta > Polypodiopsida > Polypodiales > Pteridaceae > Ceratopteris > Ceratopteris richardii. Next base: position 129,767,976 of record CM035426.1, on the reverse strand, counting down.
GTATGTAGAAAGTGAATCAGGAAGGAAACTGAAGAAATTTAGAACAGATAGAGGAGGTGAATTCTTGTCAACAGAATTCAACAATTACTGTAAGGAGCATGGTGTGAAAAGGCAACTTACCACAGCTCATACACCTCAACAAAATGGCGTTGTTGAGCGCAGGAACAGGACAGTAGTTGAAATGGCTCGTTGTATGTTAAAGGCTCAAGACATGCCTGATTCATTCTGGGCAGAAGCAGTCAATACAGCAGTCTACATCCTCAATCGAAGCTACACAAAAGCTCTGAAGGGGATGACTCCTCAAGAAGCATATTCTGGTAAAAAGCCTTCAGTTTTGCATTTCAGAATTTTTGGTTGTTTCTGTTATGCACATATTCCTGATTCAACAAGATCAAAGTTGGATTCAAAAAGCAAAAAGTGTGTCTTCCTAGGATATAGTGAAGAGTCTAAAGCATACAGGTTATGGGATCCTGAGGCAAGGAAGATTTTTGTCAGCCGAGATGTGGTGTTTGATGAACGACCACACTTAGTAGAAGATAAAGGTAAATCTACTATCTCATCAAACGGAGAAATATCTCACCTTGTGCCTATCAAAAGACAGGTTAAAGTTGAGGAGGAGGAAACATCTGATGGAGAAATTTCCTCAATAAAAAGCCAACCAATTGTAGCTGCACAGCGTAAGCCACTACCGAAGTGGGCACAACAGCTCTTTGATGATCACAATCCACATGTAGATGCACCAGAATCATCATCGGATGGATTACGAAGATCAAAGAGAATAGAGGAGCAAAGAAGAGCCTCAGAACACATTGTTAACATGGCTCTAATGGCAGATATCATGGGTTCGATAAGGGAACCTACCACCATTGAAGAAGCCATTGATGATCCAGATTGGAGAGCGGCAATGCAGTCTGAGTATGATAGTATACTCAAAAATGATACATGGGATCTAGTCGACTTGCCGCCAAAGAAGAAGGTAATAGGTACTAAATGGATTTGGAAAGCTAAGTATAAAGCTGATGGAACATTAGAAAAGTATAAGGCACGATTAGTTGCACAGGGTTTTTCACAGATTGAAGGATTTGATGTTCAAGAAACTTTTGCACCAACAGCACGCATGACAACTATTCGGACGGTACTTGCAGTAGCTGCACAAAAGTCTTGGCCTATTTTCCAGATGGATGTCAAATCTGCATTTTTGAATGGTCACCTCAAGGAGGAGGTATATGTATCTCAACCACCAGGTTTTGAGGTGCCCAATTCAGAAAATAAAGTTTGCAGGTTGAAGAAAGCTTTGTATGGACTTAAGCAAGCTCCACGGGCTTGGTACCAACGAATAGATCATTTTTTCAAAAATATGGGTTTTGAAAGAAGTACTTCTGATGCTAACTTGTATGTAACGAAAAGGGATAGCAAGCTAGTTGTTGTCATTGTATATGTAGATGATTTGATCATTACAGGAGATCATCAAGAACTCATCAATCAAACTCGAATCAGCTTGGGAACTGAGTTTGAAATGACAGACTTAGGTCTACTCCATTTTTGTCTGGGAATTGAAGTATGGCAAAGGAAGGATGGCATTTTCATCTCACAACAAAAATATTCCAAAGAAATTCTCAAGGCATTTGGAATGATGGACTGCAAACCAACTAGCACACCTATGGAGGTAAATCATAAGCTATCTATGGATGATAACATGCCTGATGTAGATGCTAAGAAGTATAGGAAGCTCGTTGGAAGTCTTATTTTTCTGTGCAACACTAGACCAGACATTTGCTATGCTGTTGGAGTGTTAAGCAGGTTTTCCAACAAACCTAAGGAGAGTCACTGGAATGCTGGAATGCGAATTCTAAGGTACATTGCAGGAACCTTGGATTTTGGTATTTTGTATACCACAGGTGATACACTCCAAGGATATTGTGATTCAGATTGGGTTGGAGATTGTGATTCTAGAAAATCAGTTTCTGGATATTGTTTCTCACTTGGTTCAGGAATATTTTCTTGGGTAAGTAGGAAGCAACCAACTCTCGCACTCTCCTCCACTGAAGCAGAGTACAAAGCAGCTTGTTTTGCTTCTTGTGAGGCAGTCTGGTTAAGGAGAATTCTTGCAGATCTAGGCTTTCCATCAAATATGCCAACTGTACTCAAGTGTGATAATCAAAGTTGTATGGCTATTGCAAAGAACCCAGTATTTCATGCTCGCACCAAGCACATAGAAGTACAGTACCATTACATTCGTGAGCTAATTGAAGATGAAATTGTGGAGCTAGAATATTGCCCAACAGAGGCAAATTGTGCTGACATATTCACTAAAGCACTTGGAAGAGAGCAGCTCAACAAGCATCTTCAACAGATGGGCATAGGACCGAGACCTACTTGATTTATCATCGGTAAACATTGAGGGGGGGTGTTAGAGTATGATCAATGTCTACCCCTCATGATTGTATGCACATTTTGTAAGGCCCCCTTTATGAGGAGAAGCCAAGCGTGCATTACCCAATTGATGGGAATCCCAACTTGAATGTTGGATGAAGGTCATATTGGACCATGTAAGATATTATAAGGAAAGGGAGTTACCAGGGTCCCCAATTGTGGGGTCCGGGGCAGCGGTGAGCAGCCCCGGCTGGGGGGTCCAAGGGGGCCAGCGGGCCCCCTGGCTGGGGGGTCCCAGGGGGCCAGCGGGCCCCCTGGCTGGGGGGTCCCAGGGGGCCAGCGGGCCCCCTGGTGGGGGTCCGGGGGCAGCGCCCCCGGCGCGACGGTAAAGGGAATATTCCATGGAATATTCCCTGTCGGAGTCAGAAATCATTTATATTTGTTAGGTCGGTTCAACCAGTCTAAGCCGTGTATGGCAATTACGCGGGCGGTGGCCGCCCACGCCCTACCGCCCATGTATAGCCGTCCATGGCAGGCCACCCATGATCCTATATATACATGACTTCTGCACTACCTAAGACATTGAGTTGAGCCAGCATATCTCTACCTTGTATCTCCCTATCTAGAGTTGTCTAGATCACCATTTAAGCTCTACCTTGAGAGCGCACGGGTGGACAACGCCATCATCTTTGTACTTGCTGCTAGTAGAAAATTGTTGAGATTCTCCTATATCTGTTATCTTCTCTGCTATTGCTCCTGTGTTATATTGCGTAACTATTGTCTTACATATATATATATACATACATATATATATATATATATATATATATATATATATATATATATATATATATATATATATATATATATATATATATATATATATATATATATATAGAAAATTGAAAATTATACCTTAATAGTGTCAAAACAGATACATTACTCCATCTAAAACGATTTTGAAGATTGAGAATAAGTAAGCTCGCACTTAGTCGTGTCAAACGACTTCCTTCATATACATGCTTTAGACATTCCTCTCGAAGATATTTCTCATATTTAGAAATATCAATGCTCTCACTGACATTTTGATACCAATCCTCAATAAAATCTGCCATGCCATCATCTTCATCATTGTCGCACAAATCTTGTACTTTATCTTCTTTTGAATATAGATCTTTCAACCTTGCATATTCCACAGGATCACTTTGCATAGCCTCCTCATAGAAGCTTCTGATAAATGAGGTCATACTGGCAATTGTGAATGGTGTGGAGGAATATCATCAACATCATACATTGGAATCTACACATATAAATAAAATTAATTAGTATTCCATAAATGAATAAAAAGTAAACTTTAAACATAAAATTAAATATATAAGTTATTAAATATGGATAGAAAATTTTCATTCTCTCTAGCTAAAAGGTGCTCTTGGAGGTCTACGCCATCCATAATTCACTAATAGTTCATCACCAGCATGTAATGTAGTAATAGCATGGACAACTATGTACCTTGATACATCTCTACTCATGTATGGTGATTCATGACTATTTTCACGCTCCTCAAATGTGCAATTAGTCCTTGAACTATTATGTAACCTCGACTACTATTTAGTAAACCTGCTATATTTCCATGTGTGTAAGGTCTTCCATCAATATATAATCTTTCATTTTCTGCATGTAAAATCCTTCTACTAGTAAGGGATGTTGCATTCAAGTATATTCAATAAGTACTCATGCTTTGAACATAACATGAAGTTGATGCCAATCTCCCCATCCATATATAGGACCACAAAATGACATAAGAGTGACTTCAGAGTTCGGAGGCACATACAAATCCTCTACAATAAAGAGACCACGACCAACATTAGTAATAGTGGATGGAGCAATCATATAGCGATTACCCCAAAAGTTGAAAACCTCTCCATCTAAAGGAAGTGGTCCTCTATTCCATCCTCCATATCTTCTTCTATCATATGTTTGTACTAGAGAACGATCACGAGCTGGCAATGGATAATCTCCAGCTGTTTCTAAACCAGGAGGTAGAGGATTTCTAGAAACCTCTGTTTGTTTTTTATGAAAAACAAGTCCATGACATGTACAAGGTATATTAACATTATGAGAAAAATTATCATCATCATCATCATCATCGAGCAAGTATTCCTGTTTATCAACAGTAATTTGATTTTTTATATGGTTTTTAAATAAAATAATGACATTAATTTATATAAAAAATACATACCCAAGCATTATCACGTTGATCAGGTGATGGTGCATGCTCAAACGTACCATAATCTACCTCATGTTCAATACATTCCAATTGTGGTCTTTGATATATGCCATAACAAAAGTTACACCAACATATAATATGCTCTTGATAGTAAAATTCATCATAATTCGTATCGGAGGACACGTGAAGTCATTGCATGGGTAGGAGTTGGTGGAGTACCCTCTGATTGATCAAAATCTGATTATAATAAGAAAAATAAATATATATAAGTTATGTATCCATCAAATATATTTAAAATTAAATGTTTGATATACTTACAATATATAGTCGTTGCATGATGAGGAGATGGTGGTGGAGTTCCATCTGATTGATCACAATCTACAAATAATAATATTTGATATTAATAATCTGATTATTTACATACATAAACATTCACATATACATATTTACACAGACACACATATTCACATATACTCAAATACACATTATTGTGGGACCCATTGTGGAGGTAGAACAACAATATATTGAAACTAAGCCAAGGGAGTCCGATGTGTTTGGTGTATCGTTACAAATATACATATATAGATATAGTATATACATATTTAGTATACATGTTAAAACTTATAACTAACAAATTACAATCATTAGTGAACCATATGACATTATTTAAACTTTAATCTACACCATATATTAAGATTTATAATCAATAATCATGATTTGTATGTATTTTGTATGAATGATTGTATATGCATGCATGTGTGTGTATGTATATATGTGGATATGTATATGTGTGTTTATGTTATATGTATGTATATTTGTATATGTATGCTTATATGTATGCGTATATGTTTGCATGTATATGTGTATGTGGTTATGTGTATGTGTATGTGTGTGTATATGTGTATGTATTCTGCGTTTTTTTTCTATTTGAGATTAAATTAATAGGAGATATTGTATGGTGGAAAAAATAAAGAGGCGACCTAGCAAATCACCTGAGACATGGTAGTTTTTTCATAGACAGCTACGTCTTCAGGAGTCATTTCCTCAATAGAAGGTATACAAATTAATAGTTTAAATTTATAATTTTCATATATTTTAGTAATTTTTTATATTTAATTTATGTATTTTTTTCTTAAATAAACAGGCTACTGCAAAGAAGAGAGTTGAGTCGGGCCACACATCTCACCTAGGCCAAATGGGCCATCATGGTTTTGTACCTACATTTGTAAGTATATGTGTTATTGTGAGTATATTTTTTATTTTAGTTAAAATGCAAGAAAAATGCAGCGAAAGGATTATAGCTGCCGAAATCGCCATCTGAGCTTGTTTCGGCCTCCGAACGCACTATCGTAGTGCTTGTGCAGGCTATTTTGTCTTTTTGTGCCAAAGGTATATACCAGTTTCTGTTCGCCAGTATAAGCGTCTTGAAGTCTGCTACATGTGTAGCAAAAATCGTCTAGGCAATTTTGTTCAACTTTTTGAGATACAGTCAATTTTTTGCATCAAGGTATTTTAGTCACCCGCCATGGTTGAAAGCAGTGATGTATTCTGTATGTTGGCTATTGAGGATAAGTTGGATTGTACCAACTACCCATTATGGGCTTATATGATGCGACATGTATTGGTTGCAAAAGGATTATGGAACATTGTGCAGGGTGTTGAAAGACGTCCTGTTACACCTGTAACAACAGGTACTACAAATACAGGTGCTGGAGCTGATGAAGATGGTGTCAAAGATGATATTCCGCAGATTCCTGTTCGTGCTGCTCTTTCTACTGCACCTACTGCAGAGCAGATTCCCTGGGATGGTAGAGATGCCCAGGCACATGCATTGATAGCTTTGTCTATCAAACATGCCATTATTCCTCACATTCGCTCTTGCACAACAGTTAAGGATGCTTGGGATACACTTACCACATTGTACCAAGCGAGGAATGAGGCTCGTGTTGCTTACCTCCGAAAACAGTTGGAGAGTGAGCACATGAATGAAGGTGATTCTATGGATAGTTTCCTAATGAAGATCAAAGACTTGAAGGAACAGTTGATTTCTGCTGATGAGCTTATACCAGATAGCTCACTTGTGCAGACCGTTCTGAATGGTCTTCCTAATTCATATCAGAGTTTTTCTTCTACTCTTTGGTTGATGATGAAAGGCAATCCAAATGTCTTATCATTTGAGGAGTTAGTCTCTATTCTGTTGTAGGAAGATCAGTCCAGGCAAAACAGGTCCATTATGCGAGTTGTATATCAAGCTTTCGTGGCTAGTCAGAAGGGCAAAGGAAAATGGAGCTCTTCAACTAGTAAGCAAAAATTTGCTAATGCTGCATATTCGAAGAAGGAAGATAAAGATGAGAAGAAATCAGAAAAGCAGAAATTGTTTTGTAAGTACTGTAAAGGGAATGATCATATCATAAAGAACTATCCAAAACTAGTTGCTAAAGAGGCAAACTTAAGAAGAAAGAGGTTGGAATGGTTGTTGCAGAGGCATACCAAAAATAGAGTCTGCAAATCTTGTGCAGGAAGAAGAATAGGCGTTTACTACTATCTACAGTTTTGACCCATCTTCTCATGAGTAGTGCATGTCTGCAGTAGACTCAGATGTTTGGTATTTTGACAGTGGGGCGACCAAACATATTACCTTGCAGCGCAGTTTCTTCTCTTCACTCGAGCCTGCCCCTACAAGGAATACTGTTACATGTGCCAACAACTCCTCTTATCCTGTTATGGGAGTTGGTAAGATGATTTTGACTACTGCTTATGGTAGTTCTTTAACTTTGTCAGATGCTTTATTTGTGCCAGGGATCAAAAAGAACTTGTTATCAGTTTTTGCATTACCCAAGATTGTCTTGGTTGTGAAATTTGTTGATGACAGGTGTACAGTTCATGATCTCTCAAATGGCGATGTGATTATATCTTCTGGCATTTTATGTCGTGGGCTGTATAAGCTCATAGACTTTGAAAGATCTAAAAATGATTTGGCATGTGTAGTAAATGATTCTCAGGCTATGTCAGATTGCAAAGCTTTGGCATGCACACTTTGGTCATCTGAATTTTGCTAGTTTGCTACGCCTGCAGAAATCTGAAATGGTGTCCTCTTTGCCCAAACTTGAGGCACCTGGAAAACATGTTTGTGAAGGCTGCATTTTGGGCAAAATGCAGCGTTCCTCCTTTCCAAAAGATGGTTCCGTTCGGGCTACACAAAAATTGCAGCTTGTACATAGTGATGTATGTGGTCCTATGCAAACACCCTCTTTTGGAAATTACCTTTACTTCGTGACTTTCATTGATGATTTTTCCAGGCGTGCATGGGTATATCCACTCAAAGCAAAGTCCGAAGTGTTCATGTGCTTTAAACAATTTTTGGTTTTGGCTGAAAATCTGTCAGCATCTAAAATGGGCACCTCCGTTCTGATCGAGGGGGGGAATATATGTCTTTTGATTTTAATGCATTTCTGGTTGAATGTGGGATAAAACACCAGTGTACAGTGCCATATACACCTCAACAGAATGGAGTTGCTGAATGGAAGAACAGGTCTCTCATGGAGATGGCGAGGTGTATGGTCAAGAGTCAGGCTTTACCTCATAGTTTCTAGCTTAAGGCTGTCATGTGTGCAGCATATGTACTGAACAAGTGCCCCACTAACGCGCTTCAGTCTATCACTCCATATGAGTCTTGGCATGATCGCAAGCCATTTGTTGCTTATCTGCGTGTTTTTGGTTGTTTGGCATACGCATTAGTGCCTGAACAACATCACAAAAAATTGGATGATAAAGCAGTAAAATGTATTTTTGTTGGGTAAAGTTGTGAAAGTAAGGGCTATCGTCTATATCATCCACAGACTAAACGCATTCTGGTTAGCCGTGATGTTGTTTTTATGGAAGATGTTATTCAGCCATTGCTTTCATGTACTAAGGAGACATTTGTTAGCTCCAAAGTCATGTATATTACTTTGATGCCTCTTTTTACAGGTGGACAGTCTAGTGCTGGTCCTAATGAGGCAACTTCTCAGCCTTTGCAGGTTTCATGTGATGATGCAGATCATTCCATTTTTGATGCAGATTTACATGATGCACTAGTTGATGAGAGAGTTGATATTGAGCAAGCAAAAACTATGCCAAAATGGCTGGTGCAGACTTTGCGTGACAGCAAATTAGATGCACCTCTGTCATATCGTACTCGTTCAGGCTCTGCCTCTTTTGCATCAGATTGCTATGCTATGGCTGCATCTAGTCTCTCTGATGAGAATGAGCCTGTTTCATTTAATGAAGCACAAAATTCACAAAATTGGATGGCTCCTATGCAATCTGAATATGATGCAATAATGAAGAATGGTACTTGGTCTTTATGTGACTTGACTCCTGGCAAGAAGGCCATCAGCACTAAGTGGGTATACAAGCTGAAGCGTAAACCTGATGGTACAATTGACAGGTATAAGGCTAGGCTTGTTGCAAAGGGTTATGCGCAAGAAAGAGGCATTGATTTTGATGAGACCTTTGCACCTACATGCCGTATGACTATTGTTCGGAGCATTTGTGCACTTGGAGCCCATCATGGTTGGAATGTACATCATTTGGACATTAAAACAGCATTTTTGAATGGTGACTTTCATGAAGAAGTGTATGTTTTTCAGCCTCGTGGCTTTGTGCAGAAAGGACATGAAAACCAGGTGTGTAGGTTAAAGAAGGCATTATATGGTTTAAAGCAAGCACCACGTGCTTGGTATGAGAAGATACATGCCTATCTGATTGCACATGGTTTTGAGAACAGTCCAACTGAAAGCACCTTATATGTTAAGCGTGCTAATGATGTGCTTCTGATCATGGTTGTCTATGTTGACGACATGCTGCTCACTGATCCTATTGAGAAGCATATTGCTGATTTCAAGGCTGATTTGCATGCCTCATTTGAGATGTCTAATTTGGGGCATTTGTATCACTATTTGGGCATTCATTTTATGCAAGTTGATGGTGGAATGGCTTTGTGCCAAACGAAATATATTGATACATTATTGCAGGGTTTTGGCCTTGAAGACTGTAAGCCTATTGCCACTCCTATGGAGACAGGTTTACGATTGAATCTTCATGATGCTGGAGATGCATTTGATGTTGTTCTCTATCAACAGGCTGTTGGATGCTTGATTTACTTATGCATTACTCGGCCAGATATTCAGTTTGCTATCTCACATATGAGCAGGTTTATGCATTGCCCAGGAGTCATGCATTGGAAGGCGGTTAAGTGCATCTTTCGCTACTTGAGTGGTACTCGGCTACTTGGGTTGTTTTATCCCAAGGGGGGATCACTACCGCCAAATTTGCATGCTTTTTCTGACTCAGATTGGGCTAGTTGCTATGACACTCATGTGTCCACTAGTGGTTTTTGCTTCATGCTTGGTAGCTCATGTATATCTTGGTTGAGCAAGAAGCAGCCTACTGTGGCCACTTCCAATTGTGAGGCTGAGTATAGGGTAGCTTTCACAGCGACTGTTGAGTGTGTGGCTCAGATGCCTTATGGCAGATTTGGGTGTTGGCCAGTCTTCTACCACTACCATCTTCACTGACAGTCAGAACGCATTGGCAGTTGCGATGAACCATGTGTTCCATGCTCGCACTAAGCACATTGAGGTGCATTATCACTATGTCAGGGAGAGGTTCTCTACTGGGGAGATCAGCTTGGCATATGTGCCCATGCAGGAGAACATTGCAGACCTTTTCACGAAGGCGCTGCCTAGGGAGAAGTTTGAAGCTTTCCGCAAAGCTTTGGGCTTACTTCCTTTTGTGGAGTGATTTCCACATAGCTTGGCACTTCCTTATACATTAGTGCCAGCTCCTTGTTCACCGCATCACTCCTAGGGGGGATTTGTTGATATATTTAGGTAGTGATGTGTGTGAACACACTAGGAGGGCACTTTTTTCCCTCTTTAGGAGGTGTTTTTCCCCCGCTTGTATATACGCCGATTGCCCTAATGGGCTACTTATCTTTGTACATTCTCTAGTAATACATTCAATATTGTGTGTTTGGGCTCCAAGCTTCTTCTTCTTCCTTGTGCTGTTCGCGTGCTTTCGCAGACGTCTAACTCCAACACATATCAATAAGTGTGAGTATGCTATCTAATGAAAATAACACAATTCAAATGATATACAAAGAATGGAAATTGTACTTACAATAGTTAGCCATAGTTTTTGCTTGGTTAGCTTCTTGAATAACTTGCAATAAAGAGAGAGAAAAAAGAGAGAGAGAGAGACAGACAGAGAGAGAAAATTCAAAGAGAGAAAGACGTAGAAAGAGAGATATAGAGACAGAGAGAGACAATAAGATAGAGCTTAGGCAAAACAACAATTCTACATATACTTGTTTCAGCTCGTAACTACAAACATTGGAGAGCTCTTCGATCAGATGCGTGAAAATGATGATCGAAGAGCCTCCAATGTTTTAGTTTTTTCCCGTCAACAGACCGTCGTGTAAGTGATGGTAACGCGTCGTAAAAACCACTAGAATTGGCATCGCATAAGCGACCTTTTTTAGCGTCTCTTATGCGACGCAAAGAGCGTTGCTTATGCGACGCTTTTTTAAACCACCGCGTTAGCAATGCTCAATGCGAGCGTTGCACATCCCATCGTGCCACACATCGAAAAAAACACCGTTTGGCTCGTCGTTTAATTGACAGTCCACGCTCGACGCTTCTTGCAATGCATTTTGCAATTTTATAGCAACAAAATTGTGTCGCCTTAACCGTCGCTATGCGCTCGTATTCCTTGTAGTGGAAGTTCATTGATGGTTCATATTTTACTATGCATAATGTATGCCATGTACCTCAATTATCACACATAGTTTGATGCCAGTTTTTCAACTTGATGGCCTTGGTTACAAGGTCGTTTTTCAATGCTTAGTCCTTTCACATACCAAAGGGAGATATGGTTATTGCAAAAGGAAGCAAAGTTGGCTCACTTTATCCTTTATTTCTATCACAAAAAGAACACTTGTTAGTTGTTAGTTAACAGCCTATGGCTTGTATTTGGCATGGCCATTTGGGCCACATATCTCATAGTGGAATGGAACATCTTTCTCGTTTTGGCTACTTACATGCATTATCTTTCTTTGATCTTTCATTTTGTGAGCATTGTCAATATGGAAAGCAAACTAAGAATGTGCATAAAATGCACATTGAATCTTCAACTCTGCCTTTAGATCTCATTCATACAAATGTGTGTGGTCCAATACCCACAAGGTCATTAGGTGGTTCTCTATACTTTGTCACTTCCATAGATGATGCTGCTAAAAAATTCAAGGTATATCCTATAAAATTGAAGGATGAGGTATTCCCTACCTTCAAAAAATGGCTTGCTTCAATTGAAGTTGAAAAAAGAATGAATATGGAAGTTTGGAAATAGCCTACTCTCCAAAAATTTAATTAATATAAAGAAAAATTGTATAAGTGAATGAGCCTAGCACCCATGAGATCCCCCAAATCCCACAAAGCATAGCTTGCCTAAAACTTGTTAAAAAACATTACAAAGAAGGTTGATAACCCTTTCCTCCCCCTACTAGTGGCCCACTTGCTTTTAATCTTCTTGCTCTCGAGCAAAAACACTCTATGATGTTTAAAAGGAGAGGGGCCTTCATGCAATTGAAAATTATTTTGCTTAAATGGAAAAGAGATTTTTTTGATCAACTGTTCTTTAGGAGGGCCACCAAAGTTGGTGGCACACCTCTCTTTCCAGATCTTCCAGAGGGTATCACCTCTTATAGCATTCCACAATTCTCAGGAACAACCCATTGCGTCACCCAATAATGCTTGCTTCAAGTTGATTTGTCCCTATAGCAACATGATTCTCCTAAGGGCCTGCCAAACCGACATAGGCTTGGGGCATGAAAAGAATAGGTGTTCCAAGTTCTCATTGCCATGAAAACATCATTTATACCACAGCTGTTAGCTTTTACATTTGTTTGAATTTCGTGGTGGAGGATTTGCCACATAAGAAATTATTTTTTTACCTCGATGAGGGGATGCCAAAGGGATTGGAACTTAAAATCCCACCTAAAACTTGACCAAGCCAGACACCATCTCCTATCAAGAATGACATGAAAGTCCACATTCTTCTTGAATCCCAGAATTTTATCAAGATTGTTGTCCTTGTGCCATCTAAGAGCCTCAAGGGGAGGGGAGTCATGTCCAATAAGGAGGCAAGTCCTCAAGCACTTGCAAGCAATGAATGTGCTCTGCAACAGGCACCATTCTTCATAGTCCACTCTACTAGCCAAGTCAATGTCCTCAAATCATATCCATTGGCATGTTTTGTGATTGCACAGGTGTTTCCACAAATTTGTTCCAAAGCTTCCTAGCTTTTTGGAGGTTCCAAGGCTGAACCCCTATGATGTCCTTGATAGGGAACCATATCAAATCATTATGTCTAATACCAAATTCCCATTCCCAATCTTCATTGATCTTGACAAATTGTTTCACCTTGTTCCAACTCTTCCATAGGGAGCAAACTAAGCTTGAGCCTTTGGGATTCAATGATACGGGGAGAACAAAAGAGTGAGAAGATCAAGAACCTTCCATCTTGGAAGGCCCACAAGCCTAACAACGCTCTTGTTTCTAAAAATCAGTTTGTCGCAAGAGGCATCCTTATTGCTCGACACTTTAATTAACCATTTGGCCACTAGCTTATTGGCCATTCCTTCAACTTCTAGAATGCCCAAACCACCTTTATCTTTTTGTCTTATGCAAGTAGTCCATTTAATTTTGGGGACACCCCTTCTATTAGGGTATCCCATCAAGAAAAAGTCTTAGCAAATTCTTTCCAATTTGACAATCTCTTGGTCCTTCAATCTCCAACAAGAGAGGAAGTAAACAGTTGAAGAAAGATGGAACATGTTAACCACCATAGTTCGCCCCACAAGGTTGATCTACATACCTTTGCAGTATGCCAACTTGTTATCGAGCTTAGAAAGAGCCTAGTTCCATCGCTCGCCCATCGAAACATTGAATCCCATCGGGATACCTAAGAGGTGGAAGAATTGTCCCTTCGGGATCGATTGACAACCATGGTCAACCAAAATTTGAGGTGGATGCCCAATAACGGTCCTGAAAGTAGTTTGAGTGGTTTATTTTGGAACCAAAGCCTCAAAAAATGTGTTTAGGCAACACCAAAAGGTATCCATGCTAGTCCAATCGTTATGCACAAAAGCATTCGTGTCATCGGTAGAAAGTCTCGTGATCATCTCGTCTTGATTGAGGGGAAGAAAGAGGCCTTGAATAAGACCTAAATGTCTGTGATGTATAACAAGGTAGCTAAGACCATTAGCAATGATTGCAAATAGAAGAAAGGCCAAGGACATCCTTGCCTGATAGAACATTTTAATTGAATAGCTTAAGAAAGCTGGTCATTGACGTTTATATGCATTGACACATTTTCTAGCAGCATTGAGATCATTTAAATGAATTTTTGGTTGCAACCCAGGTCTTTCAGAGATTGGAAAATGAAGTCCCATTCAACTCCGTCATAAGCTTTGTTGAAGTTGATCTTAAGGAAAAGGACAACTTGAGCGGACTCTTCAATGAAAATAGACCTTCCCAAAAATCAACAATAGCCTCGAAGATGGACCTCCCCTTGATGAACCCTTTTTTATCTTCATTGATAGAGTTTTGTAAGTGACAAAAAAATTTATTAGCAATAACATGAAGTGATCGCTTCCTTGGATTGCTTCTTCTTGAGGAGGCTGCACATCTCTATAGTAGGTTTGTCCGCCTTTTTCGCCCACCAATCTTAAAGTATACCTGTATATTCTTTCTTTGAATTCCTTCTTCATATCTTAGCATGCTTTTGATTCTCTGGAGCCCTTTTTGGTATTGAGAGTGGCCTAGGTTTACTTCTTCCTCAAGATGCCTAAGCCTTCGATAAAGATTTTCCCTTCTAGCTTGAAGTATGCTTTGAAGATTCTTTTAAGTCCTAATCAAGATGTGTTGTGGCTTCCTCAAGGTGCCTAAGCCTTCAATAAATATTTTCCGTTGTAGCTTGAGGTATGCTTTGAAGATTCTTTATGAGTCCTAACCAAGATGTGTTATGTCTTCATGACCGCCATCCTCCAAGACCTTGCCGAGGAGGAGTGGCTTGCAAAAGCCTAGTTTGAGCCAGTGGTAATCTGTTGTTGGATCGAGGGGAATGAGAAGGTTGTCGAATTGGCATGAAACCAAGGCGATTTCTTGAGATTGATGACTGGTTATCGACTAAGAGAAACCAGCCTCGTCTTTGATCTCCACCAGATCAAGGTGGATCTTGACTTTGTCCCAAACATTCTCATGACAATCAATCACCCGCCCTCTATTCCCCCATCTTCATTCTATAATGTATAGTTGCTTGACAGAGTTTTCATACAATCAACTCTTCCATCGACATATGAATATTGAATAAATAACAATCTTATTAAATTAGAAGTTAGCCCGCCCCATGTTCTTCGTATTCATGGAGGATTTCTGTCAAATAGTAACATTTTCACGCACAGAGTTCGTATTAAAGTTTGAAAAAAAATCAATGGGTCGAAATAAAAATTCTGATACTGGTGGATGGAAGATTCTAGTGGTGGATCCAAACAGACCCCAAGAGAAAAAAGTTTCCAGTTGATATTCTTGGTAGCGCAAGTGTAGTTTAACATACACCAATTAAGAGGTTGCCTCGGTCGCTCATCTGGATCGGAGGAGGAGGTACATGACGTAATCCGAGAAAGACGAAATGAACACAGAATAGAAAGAAAAAGCCAAAAAAGTTTCCACTTGATATTCTTGGTAGCGCAAGTGTAGTTTAACATATGCCAATTAAGAGGTTGCCTGAGTGGCTTATCTGCATCGGAGGAGGTACATGGACTAATCCGAGAGAGACGAAATTAATACAGAATAGAAAGAAAAATCCAAAGTTCATGGCCATGTTAGACAAACCAGAAAAAACAGAAAACAAGCATTAGGATCCTGACAAGTCCAGCTTCATAAGCATATGACAATCTATATATGATTAGAAAAAGTAAGAAAGGAAAGTCCATTGTGGAGAAAGCAAAAAGAAACGTGCGATACATTTGACGGCCGAAATTTCAGAAGCTCGTCGCATTTTTAAGATTGTATTACCTTGAGCTTTCGGATTGAAGGTCCGAGTTCAGAGTTCTCAAGACATGTAGATGAGCTAGACTTAAACCCCTCAATTAACAGACTTGCAATCCCTACATGGGATTAAAGGATGTTTCACGGAACTGATTAACTGATTTTCATTTGATATTCTGAAACATGAATTTTGCTTTGAAAATTAGCAAAGCGCAAAGCCATTGGTGTTATAGTCGTCTCCCAGACCGTTCAACAACAAGTGTTTTCAGCAAGTGTTTTCAGAATTGATGTGTTGGCAGACGCCATTAATGACCTTACGCATTGAACGGAATAGAATCCCAAGTGCAAGTGTTTTCAGAATTGATGTGTTGGCAGACGCCATTAATGACCTTACGCATTGAACGGAATAGAATCCCAAGTACATTAATGAGACTGGCTGCAAAATTAATTTGAATTTCCTTTTGTTTTTTGAGGCTCTCTTAAACATAGTTTACAGAGTTTCAAATTTACAATATTCAAGAATAGGAGATTGTTAAGGACTCTTTATGTATGTAACAATTGTGATCATCTCACCAGCATTCCCGAACTCATATTGGAATTTAGCTACACACAATTCCGCAGAAAAAGAAATCGATCGGCTGCCGTTTCTTGACGGAGCTGAAAGAATGTATTAATCTGGTATTAATCTGAAAATCACTATGATCTGGTACTGATCAGAAAGAATGCCAAAACGATCATTTGCATTACTGCGCATCGCCTTGCTCAATGACCACTCGTAAACTCGATGCAATTCTGTCAGTACTCTAGTTCAGTTATGAATAAATCAGTGTCTGATTCCGTCCGTTTTGTAGCGCCCACTCTTTACTCCACGCATCATTCATCGACACTTCTGAGATATGTACTCGAAATAGAAAAGTTTCGTTGGAGTCTCTAAAGCGCTTCTGATAGATTGTCTGCATATAGAACCAAAATCATACTCCATGGCTTCCATCTGTTCGAGCCAGCGTATCCGCAAGACCATAAAGCTCTCGAACTCCATACGAATTCCGCCGAATTCATCCAGTTTCTGATCTATTCGTCTCAGATATCCTTATGCTTTCGTATTAGCACCACAGCCTATCGACTCATCCCAAGCATGGAGATGGCCCCGGACAAAGGTCAGAATTCATATTTGCATCATCAAACATGCTGGTGAAGTCAAAATCTAGCTCAGAAATCTCATCTGACGCGGGATTAGCTCCCCATATATTTTCAAATCCATCAAAAGTGGGTAAGTTATCCACAACAGAAAATTGAGGAGTATAAGATGGCGAAAACAAGCCCTCAAACAAGAACAAATTAGGATCTTCAAGCTGTGTGTTTTCCAGCATAAAACTTGTCTTCAAACTATCTGCTGGATTTGAAGCGTCAAGTACTGCAGTTAAAGAGCAAGGCTCCCTGACGTTCCTTTCGGTGTTAGCATCTGTCTTATCCGAAATCGAATCAGCGTTCCTGGTAATGACTCCCATCAGATCATCAGCTGCAAGAACAATTGCATTGTTAAGTCTTTCTGGAAAATTTTAGAAACATCGGATCATAACATATATCATCTCTTCAGCAGTAATGACAAATACAATTTTTGAATAGTTTGGAAATTCTTATAAATTTTGAGATATTGGATCATAACAGTAACAGTACTTCAGGTGCAGTAATAGCTGCAATTTTTATATGATTGGTAATTTTCCAGATGACTCGGATCGCAACACCTATGTAAACTAAAATATTGAAAAATAAAAGGCCATAACTACTCTGCTGGGTGGAATTGGAGTTTTACTGAGGCTATGAAGGCTTTGAACAACGTAAAAGCAAACTTGCAGATGACGATGCCCAATAATTGGTAGGCAACAACGAAGCACAATAAAATGCTTTTGGGATATGACATATTTACCCGATGACAGGCTTACAATCCGCTATGAAAGCTTTCAGCAATGTAAGAGCAACCTTGCAGATGACAAGGTCCAATACTGAACAGGTGACCATAAAGCACATTCACATATGCGGTTGAGATCATAATATACAAGTGCGACCCGACTTTAAGCTTTTAAAGCTTTAAACAGTTAAAGGGCATCCTTGCAGATGACAAGGATCAGTATTGAAGAGGTAACAAAGCACAACGACGTATGTTGTTGATACAATAACGCGTGGTGTTGATGAACCAACATGCAACAGAAGTCCTTACATGAAGAACTGTCGAAGGAGGTGATATGGATAGAATTTGCACTCTCAATGGTGGATACCGAGGAGTTCTGCACGTCACGGAGCTCGGTAAGCGATTCAAGACTCCATTTTGTTTCTTTCTGGTGGACAGCGCCATTGATTAAAAATCCTGAACTTTCAATGCGCGTAGCAGAATCACCACCTGATTTATCTAGATCTTCACCTAACGTCCCCTTATTTAGAAGCACATTGCAATGGCTATCCTGAGGATTACGGGCCGACCTGCGTGATTTACCATTACTGCGCTTCACTTCTGTCTTTCCTCGCATTTCGGCTACATATGACGCTGTGAACGACTTACCCTTCTCGTATCTCCTTCTCTTTGGAACAAATCTCTTTTCTGTAGCCTCTGGCCCATGATTTATGCGTGCAGGCAGCATAACCGACCCGGCAGGCAAAAGAACCTCCTTCACGACCCTCTTGCTACATGGTCTCACCTGCTCTTCTTCATCGCCAGATGAGTCAGTTGCATCTGGATCTGTGAAAATAATCCGCACTTTTATGCTTTCCGAAAACGTCACATTCGGGCAGCACGTGTCTGTGCTTTTCGAGTCCTCGGTATCTGCCGTTGCAACGGAGAGCGACGGGATATGGTTGGGTTTGAGTTTGAGCAGACGCCGGGGCATTCTGCTAGGAGGCGGTCTGTAAGAATAGTTGAAGGGTCCGGGCATGGCGCTTCGCCTGCTGATGCTTCAGGCGCCTATCCCGTCTCGCCGATCTGCATGCGCCAAGCATATATAAGAGGCAAATAAGATATGAGCGCCGCCGAGAAGCTACGGGCGAGGAAGAGAGAGCAAGCGAGCGGCGAATCAGAAATGCAGAGAGCCCACAAGGAGTCGGAATTTGAGTCGGGAGACATCGAGAATCCATAGCCAGCGAGCATGTATGCTGCACACATGAATCTTTAGCGGCGGAATTGACGTGTCGTAAATATAGAGTGCCACAGGAGCTTCTCTGAAAGCGTCGTAACGAATAAAGGCAGAACATCGTTTGTTCTTTTTTAGGAAATTTATTGTCGTCGACCGCTCTGAGCGAGGGCAGACTGGAATTTTTTTTGCTTTATAATAAAAATTATCGGCGGGAGTCGAGGATACAGCAAAAATAAAAAAATCACGTTTTTATTAATCTACACAAAAGAATAATCATGCCGGATATAACAAATAAATAAATCACGTTTTTATTAATCTAGATAATTCTATGGTCCAAGCTCACGTAGCCAAGTGGTTTGACGCCTTGAGTCTCTCAGAGAGAGTCCTGAGTTCATGTTTTGGCTGGACATGTATCTTGTTGACCTTCAGAACGCAAAAGATAGTATAGAAAAAAAATCTCACAAAAGTACTCAGAGAATAGAAAGAGACAAGAGACTTGACACCAGATTGGGTACAATCTCCCCCCACATACTGTGATGGACGAGTCTATCAGAGCATGTGTATTTATAGATATTTCTTATTACGTCTTGAATAGAAGATACATGAGGAAGACGCTTCGAAAAGCATGCTTTTGCTTTATTTACAAAATCCTGATTTTCTATTTTTGCTTTATTTACAGAATCGTGATTTTGTATTTTTGCTTTTTTTTTTTTATCCAACGAGCTTGGTT